>BLKR01009423.1:0-119668 GCA_011170035.1 Teleogryllus occipitalis | reverse complement strand
AATCTATTTACGACAAAACGTCTGTTTGTCCGTCTGTAGTTAATACAAGCATCTAAACGCCGCACGTTCTTTTTTAGTCAAATCTGTGATACATGACAGTTTAAAATCATCTTTGTGAGAGACAAAAGTTATAAGAGTTTCGGTGGTATAGCAGGTAAGCGCGCTGTTGGAGAAGCTTAGGCACATAAGATCGAATCTCATCCACGGCGAATTATTTTTGCGGGTAGAAACAATTTTGCGGTTAATTGTATAGTTACAATCATTCGTATCCATTATAAATATCACATAAAGTATGTGTTTTGAGGCGCCACTATTTATTTTAGTGTGTTAATGTCTTTAAGAATCACGTATAAATATGCCCCTATTGCGATTCTGGCTTCAGAACGTCTGCAAGCGCCCGTGTTGAGCTCTAGCGTTATCGCAACTTTCATCTGTGACGTAATTCAACCTTGCCCGTAGTCGCCGAAAGATAAGACCGGGAACGACGTCCACAGAGTGTTCTAAAGACGACGGCTTCTGGTTGAAAATATTTCTTAGTAAAATGAGCTATGTAGTTGCGTGGGTTTTATGCGGTTGCATTATTTTTGTGAATTTGATATCTTTGACACATGTAGAACATTTCTCTAATAAAAATCTAAGTGCAATGAATATCACGTAACTATTCTTTCGTAATAAAGTGTGCTTGGACAGCGTTATGAGAAATACCGGTGATAGCTCAGTGCGGTCGAGCCAGACCTACAGACTACAGGGACTGAGTTCAAATCCCGTAACGCTGGAGTATTTACCTCCACGTGTAAAAAGAGTTACGTAATGCCGTAGGAAGAAGTGTCGAAATTTCAGAAAACACGTTTTGTAAGTAGCTAGTTCGAAAAGTGGATTGTTGGTATTGTTCTTTATTTTCTTCACACAAGGCTGCTAAAACGCTTGTTTTTTGAACCCGAAAAAGTGATTTTCCAAAAACCCTCTTTGTGAATCCGTCTTCGTGTGAGTAATTCTAGAGCTTAAAGTAAACACGATTTTCACCAAAATGGATATTCCTTGAAGGATCTGGCTAATATTACGAATCTTCGAATTTGAAACGAATCTTTTAATTTTGAAGGTACTTTACACCAAACCCCATCATATTTACATAATTTCCTCAAAAAGAGCTCCAATTTTTCTGCAAATCTATTCCTCGAAGCACAAGATGTTTAAAAGTGGCGTACGTTCAATTTTGGGCGAACGATCTGAATTTTCGAAAATTGCGAACAAATACCTATTAACATTGTCGAAAACAAATATTAACACTAGAGATTTTTGTTTCATGAAATCTCTTTTTAAAAAGAGATATTAAATTAATGTAAATTAAACACTCCACTCTTTCCTAGTAATGATCCACTCTTCACTAGTAATGATTGCTGCTATTGGGTCTAACCGCTTCCTTATTCTTTGGAGGGCTACTGTTTTTTTAAAATTTTTTTCCAACAGTATTATCTCAAAAGTACTGGATGAGAACAGTTGATATCTGGAGTTGAAAGGATGGTGTTAGCTCCTATTGTAGGCCTGGTTCCTTGTGATTCCAGTGAAAAATCAGTAACTGCACTGAAACAGCAGAAGCTTCCGCCAATTGATAATCATATGTGAATCACCATGTACTGGGTAGGGAGGAGAACGAGGAAATCTATATGAATTGTCGCCTGGTCTTTCTTTCTCAGATAAACACTTGGATAGTTTATCAACATCAAATCGGAATTTTAGCGCCTTTGATGTAATATTAAACATAAAAAAATCCCTTCCAGTTGTCTGCGTGTTAATTTTTATTGTATCAAAGTAGCCCCGACACCCGTATTACATTAGCCTCTTAAGTTGTATCATGTTAGCCCCACAAATTTGAGGCTGTATATATCATGACACGATTAATATTATTGCATTATTTTAACGCAGAAAAGAATATTAATTCTTTCTTAATGATAACCTATTTTCAAAAATATCGTGTCATAAAAAATAACGAAGTAACATCAAAAGATTTATATCACGGTGGTAAAGTTTTGACTGGAAAAATTAGGCATTTTAGTTTTGATTTTTTCCCTCCCAAATATTGTTACATTCTGAGTGTTTGCTATATGGTCATTATAATAGAATATATTTCCTATCATTTGTCATTTTCTTGTTAATTTTGGACATAAATAAATAACAACTCTTAAAGTGTAATACATTAACCCCAATTTTCTACTGTATAATATTAGCCCCGACTGATCTTTATAACATTGTCGAAAAACAATATGAACGCTAGAGATTTTTGTTTAACTTAACACTCTTTTTAAAAATAGATCTTGTATTAAGATAAATTGAACACCCTGTTTTGTTTTTTTTTAAACTGCAAATGCTTCACTTTCTTTTCGCATCGGAAAGGAGGTAGTCTTGCCGTGTACCTGGTGGTGAGGGGGAACCGTGTCAGGTGAGTTAACTTTAAAGACCCGAGTTCGAATCCTGATGAGTAGAAAATATTTTCTGCTGCAGTAGGTCTTTTTTTTGTTTCTTTTTTGCAGGTTCACATAGTCCGTATTGAATATTGCATAGCAATTACGAATAATACGTGAAAATATATGCTGTTGAGGCAACACTTGCTTTGAACATAAAACACTTTGTAAATAGTATGTATAGTAAGATAAACTTTATTTAGGTGAGTAAACTTAGACCATTCACTTTGATTCTCTAAATTAAAACTTGACGTAACTGAGAACAGTCTCGTCATAAGAGTTATTATGATACATATATCCTTTATTTTTAAAATCTTAGGCCCCGAAACGTGCCTCGAATTAATTATTAATATAATAGCAATAGCTATTTATATATAATATAATTTCATAATTATTTCCAAAGAACCGGAACGCCGTTCCGTCGCGTACCAACAGAAATCAAGCATTTTATATACAGGATATTCGGGAAAGAAATGTCGAATCTTCGAAAAATAGCTGTTAAGACAATTTTAAGCTTATTTTGTCTAATAAACTACACGGATATTCCAAATGGCTAAGCCACAATCAACATTCAAAAGTTGGTTTGGATATGTTTTCTAGGCAACCATTTGCGTAGTAGAAGCATATAAACACTTCATTAATATCTAAATTGTTTATGATTAACAAAATAAATGAATACATTTGATCAGAAAGAAAAATTAACCTAGAAATAAAAAAGCACCCAATTTTCACAGTTCGACTGCTTTTTTATTTCTCGGTTAATTTTTTTCTGAACTAATATATTAATTTATATTGTTAATAATAAACATGTTACATGTTTCTGGGGTGTTTACATGATTCTAGAATGCAAAGTTTTGCGTAGAAATCATATTTTCAAACCAAACTTTGCGTGTTTATTGCAGCTCAGCCATTCAAAATATCTATGTAGTTTATTAGACAAAGTATGATTAAAATTGTTTAAACAGCGTTTTTCAAACTTTCGACGTTTCCTTCCCCAATACTCTGTATATCCATGCTTCTTTAAAACCAAAAACAATAATTTGCGTACTGAAAACTAATTAATTAAACCCATGGCAGTATAATTGTTAACATAAGTACACATCTTTCGCAGGATAAGGAGTAAAATTTAAAGAAAAATTATAGTTCACATGAATTTTGACAAATTGCGTCTTACTTTCTATGATATTCAAATGGTACCACTATATTACAATATTCAATTGGTTAACAATTTCGGCTAAAGAGTCTTGTTTGATAATTCTCCAATTTCGTATTGTAATAAGATATCTTATGATACTCATGTCGTAAATAACTATTTGACAACTATTATGTTTAGTGTATGTGTCTAGCAGGTTTTGCATTATTCTGAGCAACTGGATCATACGAATCACGTTTACTACGTTATTCACACAGGAGCACATGAATCTCAAAAAAGTATTTAATAATATAATCCTTGCTGATGAATCAACGTTTTATTGATGATTTTAATTTTGAAAATTTTCATTAGTTTGGATGTTTAAATATAGGTATCACATGTAATTACATGTCTGTTAAACACGATAGCATTATATGAAGCAAGAAACATTGTTTTTCGTTTGATAATTCAACTTCATCAATCACTCAAAATTACTTTAATTTTCTCTGCTTATCAGTTTTTAATCTCAGATCTTCGATGAAGACATGAATCAAATAACATCGTAGATATTTGAGTGTTTTAAAAATAATAACGTGAATAAATGCTTATATTTATTGAATTGGTTTTATAATAACCTGTAAAAACATGGGTTTTCTGTTGGTTTTGGGGATGTTGAAAACATACAAATAGTAAAGGCAATGTTATGCTGGTGACCTTTAACATTGTTTATTTGATATTTTTCTTAGGGATAGTTTATAATGGTTAAACGTTTTCAAAAAGTGCACATTATATACCTCGAGTGGCCCGTTTCCGTTTAATAAACCGCTACGTTCTCGCTGTACAGATGGTCGTGCAAAATTCAAGGTTTTGATAGATTCGTAGAATGGCGGCCAACAAACCACCTTCGAACTCTGACGATACTGAAATGTAGTCTGTATTGGGAAGGTCATATCACTTGACCACCAAGTTCGTTCTATGTATTTTCACTGGGAAATGCTAGTGCATTGATATTTACTAAACTGTAAACAAACGCTAAATCTCTTTGAATTGTTATAACACCTGTTTTGCTTTCTTTTAGTAATATCAACTCGTTTTACCAAATACGTGAGTTTGTTATATTTTTACACGCTACAATTATTTAATTTTACAAGTATTTATTTTCAAGCATTTAGGAATTAATGAAATTTCATTGAAACGTTCGCCAATCTAAAAACCTTTTAAATGTATATTAAATATATTAATGTTGTTTAAAATATGTATTAACAATGCGTAGATTTAGCACATAAAGCTCTGATTTGAATATTATACAATGAAATCATCAAATTAACAATTTTAGAAAGGAATGATAAATTGAATTGAAAATATTAACTTAAGTTTATATACGTTTATTTAGAAATTTCTATACTTGTGTAAATATTGTGATGTGTGATTCTACTCATGTGATCTTTCAAAACACAAAATTGAATATTTCTGTATTTGAAAACCTTAACACTACCTTCATCCAATCCAGTGCAGTTTATAGCAAACAACTAAGCAATATGTTTCCCTATTTTTAATGGTAATGGTTAAAGAAGAGGAACAAATAGTTTCTGACTCTCGGTGTTAACAGGGGACTTAAAAAAATTAATAATACAGTTATTCAGTTGCTCAACACCCCTTTGATAGAAAAACAGAAACAATTGTTTGGGCGTAATGCACCTTGAAAAATATTTTTTTTATAATCAATTTCTTTCCTATTTGATAAATATATCGACTTGCAAATTGTAGGACTTAAAGAGAATATAAAAACCAAATAAAAGTTATGCTCATACTCGCCGTAAAAATACGAATTTATCATAATTAAATTGGCCACAGAATTTGTTTACAAGCAAGTGCATTTTAAGCATATGTGGCAGGCAAAAGCGCGGCATTGGAGAACTGTTTTTTCAGTAGGCCCATCCCACGCTATTCTGCTAGCGCGAATGAATTAAGCGCAAACAAATGGGGTCTGCTAAGATGTTAATTTCTTATAAACAATTACATATATCTCGAGAACGAGATATAATAGCACCGAACGGATTCCGGAATTTTGCATCACATTTAAACGCCATTCATATTAGACAATAAAAAAATTTGCAACAATTGCAAATTTATAAACAATTTCCAAATTTTGCAAATCTAAAGGGGGGAGAGTCTCCCGATGTCCCAGAACCGAAAACAGCGAATTAACAATTTTGCAACAATTTATAATTTTATAAACAAATTCGAAATATGCGCTAGAACGGCCGGGAAGGCTCCGCAAATTGCGCCTGAAATGAATATCTCAAAATAGCAGTTTGTCAGGACTTACAAATCGATTACTAAAAGTTATAATAAATTTTGCTAAAATGATAAATATTTACTGGTCTATAGACAATCATTCTGGACGGAAAACCCCGCTTAGAAATATTTTTTTCGTTGTGGCGTACGCGCAGGCGAACTACCTCCTTCGGCAGGGAAATATGACGATATTTCCGTCTCGTACGTAAACGAACTAGCCCCCTCCCCCTGAGACAGCGTTCTTTCTGCCCCTTGGGATGTTGCACCAATCACAGACAACTGTGGTTCTACCTGCTAGCGATTGGTCAACGCGTCCCTCCCCTGCCCTCCCCCAGGCCGAGGGGTGTCCAAGTTTGTCGGCGCGGTGTGGAAGATAGAATTTTGAACGACAATTTTTCTGAGGGAGAGGGTACCTCTTGCAATTGCCCGCTAAACATTAATCACATCCTCCAGGAATGTCCCCAATTCAATTCTGTGAGACCTCAATTCTTTGATAAGGAAAGATTTAGTGCCATTCTAAGTGATAATACTTACCAAAGTAATGTTTTAAAATTTTGTAATGAAATAGGTATTTCAGGAAATATTTAACTGTATTTGAATAACGTAATTTTCTATTCCTTTTTTGTACTAATTAACAGTTATGTAATTTTCACGTTTAAGTTTTATGTTTTTATATCCATATCATCTCTGTACGGTAACCTCAATATTGTAAAAACTAAAAATTGACAATGTAAAATATAATATATTGTATTTATTTAGTCGCTAATGACCTAGCCGTTGATGCGACTTAAAATAAATTAAAAAAAAAATATTGATATTTTCACAGATTTATGAAAGCATTTAATTAATGTGTTAGTCGCTCATGACTTTTGTAGTTTATGCGCCTTAAAAAAATCTGAATAATTGGTTGGATTTTTACTTATAAATTCGAGTTCTGGAACAGTGGATGTTATTAATATTTTTTAAAATAAGACTTTAATCTCCCTACTCCCTGCAACACCATTTTTCAAACGCTTCAAGGTGGTCCACCCTACAATCAGGAGGTAAACTTTATTATTTGCTTATTGGATTGTCCTCAAGGCTTCTGTTATTGATTCCGTTTTTTTCATATCTTATTCCATTCCTTCCACATGTTGAAGGGGGTCAGTTCTTCATCCATATTTAATAGAGTGCCCTCGATTTCAAGAAACTTTTAGTACCAAGTCCTGATGAATCAGAAGTCGGGATTCTCAATATTTTGTTATATTCCCGGAATATCAGCTCATTTCTTTTGATTTCCGGCAATATTTGTTGATATACGTGTTCAGCCAATAGATCTTAAACGTTTAGGATCTGATTGTCATTTCTTCATTTACCAACTTTCGACATGGGAGCATTGTAAGATCATATCGATTCAGTCTCTTCAGCCACGTGTACGGGATTTGCAAGTTTAGAGTCACATCTCAATGTCTTTCTGGAGATTTTCGTAAAGAAGTTATTTTTTCACTTTAATTTTGGTTTCAGTTCTCCTAGCTAATGTACGATATTGTACGGTGGGGTAATAACTCTGTACGTTATTGGGAATTAATAATACTTGTAGGCGCCGAAGATTATTTTCCATTCATTCTTAATATTTTGCCCATTAACAATGTTTAATTTTGTTATAACTTCTTCGCTATCTCTTCTACGCTGTGATGCAGAAAAATCTCTCAGCCTTACACGAAAACATACTCTCTGTCTTGCTGGACTAGACCCCGAGCAGTTCTAATCCCGCGCTTTTCGTGCCTTCTCTAGCGATTCTCATCCTATCCTTTCCTATCACGCCCTGGCGTTGCCTGTCGCAGCGCCTTTTGTGTGTCCCGAGTACAATATGCGGTGCTCTAGAATGCACAAACATTAAGAGAAGTTTTCTTCCCTGTAAGTTGAATTAAACGACTAACTTCTCTCACGAACGTAGCTTGCCGCCAGCTTCCAGGCCCTCTGCCGCAGCCGCCATTGCCGTTCCTACCGCTCCCGCCCGCGCCATCGCACACACTCAATCCCCGCAGCACCTCGCCGCCTCCACCGCCGCCGCTCTGACTCCTCGTCCTTTCCGACAGTTTACTCCTGCGAATAGCTGGCACAAAGACGGCCGTTTAACTCCAGAATTATGCGTTTGATAGTTTCACGCCACGCTCCGCGTGGGAAGATGGCTTGTAGACATTGTGTTTGTTCCTCGAACACCTGCTGGTTAGCAATTTAAATTATATTGCACTTCAACGTTTTGTGAGATATTTTGAAATTTATATGAACGTGAATGCGATAAAGGAAATGCGTACTCTAAATATCACGAACAATTTTTTAATGTTTGAGCTTGTGGGATGCCGATTCGTAGGGTGATGCCGAGAATAGAGATTGAAAGCATTAGAGAGGGGAGCTAATGTTGCTGCTAGTTTGCGCAGTGCATGAATTTTATTTGTAGAGTAATGACAAACTATACATCTTATATATTGATTCATTGATGTTTCCTGGCACGTCAACTGATATAGTCATTAGTCCTGTAAATATTTTATCCCGGGAGTTGGCGGTGTTCCCTCCCTTCGATGGATGATGAGATCTGGCACAGACCTACATGTCGGGTTGCTGAGGATTTCCCTATTCAGGTATCTCTCCCCAGCGAGGCAGGGTCGCAAATGGGACATGCTCTAATGCAACTTTACGGGACTCAACGGGACATGTTCTAACTATTATTTAACGCAAACTCAAATATTACGAACCCATACAAAGATCTCCAGTCGGACTTGAATTTGTCAAATGGACATTGAAATGGAGGATTGCCATAAACCCTAACAAATTACAACCTAAAATATTCTCATTAACAAAAATACATCAACCACCACCAATTAAAATTAATTATTCTGCAATTCCATTGCTTCATAATGAAACTCCTGTAAAATATCAGGGTGTATTACCAGATCAAAAATTAACATGGAAAAACCGCATTTAAGAAATAACAAACAAAACATATGAAAAATTAACAAGCTTTACCCCTTAATAAATAAAAAGTCATCGCTTAGTCTGTAATGTGCATTATCCATCTATAATACGATAATATGTCCCTCATTTACTTAAGCCTGTCAAATTTGGAACAATATAGCTAACACACATCTGAAGAAACTACAAATCATCCAAAACAAGTACTTAAGAAAAACAGTACAAGCTCCATCGTTATTCCAAATACGCAAAGACACAGAGAATTAAAAATTTCTCCCATTAATGAATACATTCAACAGATGAGAAACACATTTTTCATTCTTCTTCCTTCTTGTACAAGTGCACAGATATTTAATCTAGATAAAAATGCATCCGTTTCAAACCGCATTATCTCCCGTGAGTGAAACTGCCACGCATTGTGCAGTATTGAACGACGCGCAATAAATACAGTGGCATAAAGTCACCCTATCCTATGAGGTGACTTTATGCCAAGTTTAGGTAACATTTTTATTCAAAAACGTTTTTTCAATAAACATCGCCACGTAAAATAGACAAATCATGTTTTTAAATTTCATATTCTGCTATAACTTTGTTAATTACATGCTAAATAAACTAGTTATTGAATTATGTGGAACCACTTAATTGAAGACAATCACTCTTTCGACCCGGATACCAACTTCAAAATTCTGCATTTCGAAAATCAAGGGAACAAATTGAACATTTTGGAAAATTTAGAAATTTTAAAATCGTATAATAATCCTAAACTAACATGTCTTAATGAACAATCACAATTAAAATCCAGCCCCCTTAAAAACTTATTTAATGACTAGTTTTCCCACTCTTCTATTTTCTCCCTCATTTTCTCTCAGTCTGTCTCCGTACCTCGTACGAATCACAAAATGGCTCCATGATGACCTATTCATATGTTTACTTTATGTGTTTAATCTATGTTACTTGGGTAAGTACTCTATTTTATAAATTTAATGTTCATTCGGATATGTACTTCCTTGTTTGACGTAGTTATTCATGTACTAATTTGTCAATTCAATTTTAATATTGTAGAGCCACTGATGATGGGGAAAAATTTCCGAAACACGTGTATGGCTAAATTTTTTGCAAAATAAATTTATATTGCCTACTGATTGTGGTTGATACCTCCGATATCCTGAAATTTTACTATAATACATTCAATTTTGCATTTCAGAAAATTAAAAAAAATCGAATATCACTCATATTTCGAAAACAATTATCTGAAATGGTTCAAAGATGAAATATTGAATATTTGACTGCATTAAGAACGAGGTTTCTAATTTCATTACTCTAAATTTTCTGTTCCTTTTTACATCTCGAAAATCGCGATAACTATTCGTATTTCGAAACAAATGTGTGTGATATGATTTAAAGGACTAAAAGAGAACAATCCCTATCAACAATATTTTGTTTAGGAATGTTATTTTGTTTTTGCATATTTCGAACGTACAGATTACAGCAAATGGAATCTACACCATTTTTAAAAGCTTGGTTTGCTCATTTCGAGAAAAAATTGAAGAAAAGGATTTGGAGCCGTTTTTAAGGATATATATTTTTAATTACCTTTACTTGAAGTAAAAATTACGTGAAAACAACTCATATTTTCAAAATATTGTACGTTACCTTATTTAAGGATCAATCTTTATAGGACAGATTTCATTAAAGCACTTACGTTTACTTTCAAAATTGTAGTTGTAGGATGATGCGGAAAAATGTTTCAACTTTTGCAATTTCCGAAAATTTGAACTTGCGCTATTTTTAAACACACTTTACTCTTTCCGGAAAAAGTTGAAATAAACATTTGGAGACATGTTTCAGAGAAGTTTGAAAATGTTGGTACTTCATATAAAGTATCTCCAAAATGGAAAGTTTCAATCTCGTAGGGCCTCAAATTCGGTTTAATCGATTGAAAATTTTCAATTTTGAAGAAAATCGTCTAAACGATTTAGGCTCTAGACTAGACGTTTCACCCTCAATCAACTCTTTGTATCAAGGATCCACAAAAAGTAACAAAACAACAACAATATTTTTACTTTCTCGCATACTAACGAAATATAGAGGAGTTATTGCAACACTACTGCAAAAATTGGTGATGTTTCGACAGAAAAAAATCTTGTGGGGCTCTGTTATCAACAAAGTTGATAAATCTTGTTCTTATGTGTAGTAAATTACTTCTCAACACTTTATTTTTTTTTGTAATCCAGGTTTTGTGGGTAAAACCGCCGTTCCTCTGTCGTTAGTCGATCTATCGTCTTTCTATGGTGTATATTACCGCCTAAACCGTTCAGACAATTTTCTCCAAAAACGGTATTCTCCGACCTGACTGACCGGGAGCGGTAGCTCAGTGCATCAACTGATGTCACTGCAGCGCCTCTGACCGGGAGGTCCTAGGTTCGAATCCTGACGGCGGCAGGATTTTCGATACTAGCTTTTCAGCTAGGTCGAATTCAGTCGCTGTCTGGAGGAGAATTCTAGCGGCCGGCTGCTCTGATCGGTAGCTTTCCGTGGTTTCTCCGATCAACACCAGGCGAATGCCGGAGCAGTGCCCTAACAAACGGGCCACGGACCGCGCGCGATCTGTCCTTCCTCTTCCTTGCCCTCTCCTCTCCCATTACACACACACTTACACTAACATGCACTACACTACCACATATTCCGGGAGACCGGTCGGGAGCTTAGAGCTTGTCCCGGCTGGGGCGGTGCCCCGCTGGTGGGAGAGTCCTGGTTAGGGGGAAACCCCACTAGCCGACGGTAGGTCGGCGCCGGATCTCGCCATCCAGCGGGGAAGATCACCGCCATCTCCCGAGAAAAAGACATGCACTACACTAACGGGACTAATGACCACAGTAGTTGACGCGCCCGGAAACACGAAAAAATCAAATCAAATCCGACCTGACTGAACGCGAGGCTCCGCGAATTTGAACGATTTTTTATTTTGAGGGTTCTTTAAAAGAAGCCTAAACATTTTCAAGATTTTCTCAAAATTGGCTCCAAATGATTGATTTTTTCTTCTGATAGAGCAAAGGACATTGTTGCAGATCTTATTTTCGTTGAATTCTCTAAATTTTTGAAAATTGCAAAAGTTTCAAATAATGTGAGAAAATGTGTGCTGTTGTATCACCTAGTTCCTACCCATTCTTGTATTCTTGTTAACGTTTTGTGCAGTTTGTAGTAAAATTTTGAAGCAATTCTAAGTGTTCGAATCGCTATTGTTCCTTGTAAGACCAATAAAATATGTGTAGTACTGTAAATCAAAAATTTTGGTTTGGAAAATTTTCACGTAAAGAATAAAGCTAATTTATTAAAGTATACAAGATTTCTTTTTATTTTTGGGAACAAAATTTTTGATTTTTAACTCTTACTTTTCTGAAATGATCAAAGGGTGTTTCATGGCCCGAATACGTTAATTGCATGATATATTACTCAAACATTTAACGTTTTGAGTTGTGAAACTTAATCGCGGACACAACGCAATGGAACTTGATTGTAACTTTCATAATTTATAAAATGCTTATATTTATTACAATATTTACAATGTTCTTTGTAATAGACAGAACAAAAAGAAATTCTGGAACAAGCATTGTACTCGTAACACGACAAATATCAGAGGTTTACACAAATTTGATTTCATTCATCCATATTTAGAAGAAATGAAACGCGTCGGATATTTTGACTCTTTTGTAAACAAGATCAAAGGAGGGTATCATATAGGCTGTGCATACCATTGTTTCATAAGTTGATATTCCGTGATGGAAAGAATTTTTGTCGGGGTTCCCACGATGGCTGTCGCATAAAGGGGTGAAGAGCAAGCGAAGCGAGAGGCCCGATGCAATTCCCGCTCCCTTTGCTGTGTATCCGGTCCGCAGATATCAATCCGTAATCCATATTTCATAATTCTGAGTCTGTGTGACGTTAATAGGAACGAGGCCGTGTTAATCAAATGCTGGGAGATAGGGGAGCCTCCGGGAGGAAAGCGGAGGGCGCGGTATGGCCCCGCAGGCTGCTGAAGGGAGGAAGCGAAATTTACTGTTATTTCGATGGCAGGTCTCGTGTTACCTCTGTCTAAGGTTAAAGGTGATCGCATATCTCTTAATAAACACGTTCTGCTAGCCTGTGTACGATTTAAAAGGGAGTACAAGGAGATAAACTCTGCGTACAGTATCCGTCCCTGTGGCCGCAAAATGGATGTTGTTTGTCACGTAAATGTACTTTCTACAGGAGGACTCGTTCGCACTCTAATAGAACGTTGTATGCCTTGATGTATTTATTATATTTGAAATGATGGAGATCGAATGAAGATCTAGATTTCAATGAAAAGAATACTTCTTATCCAAGATAAAAGGCAGTCATTAAGGCAGAGGAATATAAAGATATTGTTGCATTCTAAGTGCTACAAAATTTCACTGAAAATATTTTCTTTCAGTTTTGGGAATTTAAGTTTATTATTTCTGTCATCTTTCAATACTTCCCAGTAGTGTTAGTATTACGGCAGCAACATTCAAAAACAAAAAATAATGTTTTAAATGGGTTTTCGTATTTCGAAACAAGTTTCGAAAGAAAAGTGTACAGCGTACTATAGAAAGAAAAAGAAGTACAAAAGTTGCAAAAATCCATTCTGACAACACCAATGTGCCTGTAGGATTTTACGAGTGGATTCTCAAAAATCATTTACTGGTTTGGTTTTCTTCTTGACAACAAAATATTGCCGATATCCACAAGAAATACATTTCTTTCAACAAAACAAGTGCTTTTCACCCACAGATTTTTATTAGCATACGGTATGTATTTTGCATTATCTTTCATATTATTTCATTTTATGAGTATTTTTGTCTTTAATAGTAAGTAACTCATTTAAGATACGAAGTGATACATCATGGCAATTAGTGTGCTAATTGTCTTAATTTCTTAACACATTTAAATAACGTAATTGTAATGCAGAGGGTAAATTTGCTTTGGATTACTAGGACTTGATCACCACGGAACGCTTGCAAAACCTCGTCATAGAAAAAGTAGAAAAAGTAGATGGGTATGTTCGCAATGTAAGCTAATTGAATATGCACGCTCTGATGTGTTTTATTTACTGATAATTCAGGTGTATTACAGGAACAAAAGGGATTATTCCGGACAGAATAGAAGGACGAAAACATAATACATTTTGCAGTAATTAGAATCCATTAGTGACGTTATTTGGATTTACGGTTTCAGTCCTTTCAATATTGATGGAAGTATTATTGGTTTTTCAGTGTCACGTGATATCTCGAAGGAATGAGTGTTACGTGTTTCTGTTGTAATTGGCGAAATCCTGGAAATTGGAGATCGGACGGCTTCGGAGCTCTGAAAGGGAGGCAGTCGCGCGGCAGCTCGCTGGAGAAGGGTGGGTGGGGGAGGCGTGGCGGGAGGGGCGGCGCGATGTGGCAGGGAGGGGGTTCAGAAGGCCCCATGCAGAACACGAGCCTGCGTCACCACCGCTTCAGCCTTGCACAATAAGCGGAAGATTATTGACGTTTTCGCCCCCCCACTGTGTTCGTCAAACGTGAAATTAGCTTCAAAATTGCATACCGGGATTTTCACTTTCGTATTTAATTGAACATAAGCTGGTGGAAAGAATGAGAAGCTTGGCAGGGGACCAAAAACAAAATACAAATAGGCTGCACTCGGTGAAAGTATCGAGGGGGGGAAAAGACGCCAGCAATTAGAACAGATTTAGAAAATCTTTTCAAATCGGCGGCATCCTCACTTGAAGTCAGCGTATATATTCCGGCTGGCTTCAATAACAAAACTTGGGATGAAAGACTTTCAGCCGACGCGGTCGGGTTGAGTCACGTTGCTCGGGGCGACTTGGCGTGTGTACGCGGGTACAGACTCTCTTTTTCTGCCTCTTGAAGCGTGCTGGCCGCATCCTTTACCACCACTTGCCGCCCTTCGCCGCAGCTCTGCATTCACGTTGTCATCTAATCGCCACCCCACCGCTCCCCGACCCTACCGCCCCCGCTGCCGCTACTGTCAATACAGCCGCCGCCACCTCGCTCCTGCTTCCAGAGTCGTCTGGCTCCAAGCTCTGTTATCCCGCAGTGGACACATCCATTCACTGTCAACCCTTTTGTTTCTGTATAGCCTCCCCAAATTTACCCTGTGTTCCTTTACATGCCTCCTATATCACCCCCTCTATCGTCTACTCCACACCGTCTTTCTCACCCTGTGCACATCCTCTTCCATTTCGTCCGCTGAGTCCACCGCGTTAACGTCGCCATCTGCAGAGGCTCATTCGCTGTTCTATCGTCTTCGGTGACGACTTTCTGCTCATCCTCCGTCACCTTTTCCACCTCTGCATTCCTTTCATCCCTTCTTCTCCGTCGCCTTTCACCCTGCTTCTTCCGTCGCCTCCACCAGCCCCACTTCCACTTTCTTCGGCATTTCTGCCCCCCCCTGTGGCGCAGAGCCTTTCCTCGCTGGGATCCACCCCACCGACGCACTCCCTGTCACTCGCCTCCCTCCCCTCAGCCCCGCGAGATGCGCCGAAAGGACTCTAATTAAACTCGATGATGTCACACAGCCCCCTCCCCCTCAGCGCTCTCCGCCGCCTTTCCACGACTCGCCGCCCCCTGCCTGGTTCAGTCCCGTCCCGCTCCGCACGTCAGCGGACTGGTCGGCAGAGGTGGGGCAAGCAGCCGGGTAGGCCTGCCAGCCGCTCTTTCGTCCGGTTTCGTTGATATAACATTTAGACCGGCGGGGATGGGGGTGGTGTGAAACTGTGGAAGGGGCGGGGACGATGGAGGGAGAGTGGCGAGGTCGGGAGCAGGCCTGACGAAGAGGGGAGGCGAACGCTGCTGGACGCCGGGCTGAGTAGGCTCCACAAGTTAACCACGGCCTGCGTGCTAGAACGAGCGCGAGTTCTCGCCGTTATTGGGCCGGCAGGGATGATTTCACCGGCGGGATTATGTTGTCTGCGCAGCGAGCGAGAACGTCATGCAACGGTCTTTTCGCTAACTCGGGCCGTAAACCACTCTTACCCGCGTTGTGCACTCAATACCACCTATTTGCACACGTTTTCATAAGCGGACGAGGTTATTAATTTTATCTGTTTAGTTATAATATTCGTGCTAGTGACACTGCTGTCACGAATTTTTGAATTATTTTTAAGTAGACTTACTGATTACCAAAAATATTTGTTGTTTTTGTGATGGTGGTGTGAAAACGTAGTATTATTGTATGCTCCAACAATTCGAAACAACATCGAGAATACGAGGTTTAAAAGTGCTGGATCTATCGACAAAACAACTATCAAGTATTCTTTGGGTGCCGATTTATATGTTTGAATTGAATTCATAAAAGAAATTGTTCTCGTGACATCATTCTTATAAATATGTTGCAATGCCTTGACATTAAGTCAAGGGTGGAAAGCAATTTTAGAAAATTATTAATTTATGTCAAGTTTTCAGGTGTATTTCACCTTTATCGGGTCTACATTAGACAATATTATGATATTTTACTATGTTTAAAAATAGTATTGTAATATTAAATTAGTGTGTGTGTAAATTTATCTCATTTTATGAAGAAATCAAAAACAGAAAACAAAAACATTCAATATGTACATTTTTTGTGTTCAAAAGATAACAATGGCAGCGTTTTGAAGAGGACAAACTTTTCATAACTTTAGAATGGGGCACATGTTCCATTTTTAATTCGTACTTAATTAGGCAAGGAACAATACATCCAAGTTTTCCGGCATAATATGAATCATTCCGTGAAATATCTCTTGTTCTTTTCGGCATTGAACTTTTTGTTCGTCCATCGTTAGCCCATCCGTCTCTGTCTGTGATTCACAGATGTTGAATGTTTGAAAACGCATTCAGCTGGATAAACTTGGGAGAAATAAAACTTTCATTTTAATGGGTGAACTGAGCCGCTAGCGACCCGCGTCGCCCCCAGAGAAGAGGGGCTGTGACATATAGGAGGACTTCAGTCGCTCGCACTTCCTACTTTTCCCGTGTATAAAGAATGAATGAAACGATGTGGACTTCAGAATGGAAAAAGAGTGCGAATTTTGCGGCTATGTCTGTCACAACGTATGTCGTTTCTGCCAGAGTTGTTATTGTTTCAGTGTCTCTGTTATGCGAGAGACATTAGAAAGATTTTTTTACGTTGTGTGCTTTTGCAATAAAGAGATCTTCACTTCTCCGATTCCTTTTTCTTTTTTCACTTAAACGTTCAATTTTTATCTAGTGTCCCAAACAATATTTTTTTTTTGGGGGGGGGGCTACTGTTGAGAAAAAATACAATTGTTATAAAGGCCGAACTTCCTTTCTACCTACGTAACCTATTCACGACTACTAAGGAAACAAAGTAATTTGCTTGAACACATTATTTTGACATAGATTAGAAATTTTTTCGTTATATGTTGTGAGAATTTGCCCTTTCCTTGGTTTATCTTATATTTTAATTTAATTTTACTTATGGTCTCCCGATACCATGATGCTGCTTAAAACGTTTACATGGGATCTTACCTGAGATCACCTGCGATCTAATAGTACCATTATATTAAATTAAATTTATGAAAAATAAAACGTGTTTCTCAGACAAATGGATCAAATTAAACTGAAATGAACGCTAAATGTGCGGGTTCCCTTTAGTGTTCGAATGGACGCGAGACTTTCTGGATGGAAAAACATAGAATGAATCCCGATTGTATATATGCCACTTTACACCATATTACAACCACTCACGTGTGATTCCGTTCAACACAACTGAGGGACAACAATTGGTTTTCAATATTAAATGGATGTTTCCATTAAAAAAAGACGTCTGAAGTACAAGAAAAGGCACCAGACAGCGTTTTACATGTAGGAGAAATTCTCAAGTGTGTTTGTTTACAAGCGAAACTCGCAATGTAATGGAAGAATGTAGAACCTTTGTATCGCATTATCTTTCATTTCCGTTGTATGCAGATGCCGAGCTGAGACAGATGGCCGATACGTTGAGAACATGCTGTCTACCAAAGTGCCAAGGAAAGTAGTTTGGAAAAACGTGTTTCGATTTCGCCAATGCCGAAATCAAATAATTGTTTATATAAGCTCATCAACTTTGCATGTGAATTGCTCATGAATTCATGTTCGTTGCATTGGAAGTAGAAATCTCGTATCGAGCATGAGGGATATAGGCCTAATGGACACCAAGAGTCCGGATGGGACAGAAAAGAGTCCGTATCTCCAAATACGAAGCCATTATTAAATCATTCGATGTTGCCTAGATTGCCTCTTATTAGTGCTAAAATCATTGTTTAGTAAAACAATTAACCACACTTAGATACACTAGATAAGCTTGAAATAACCAGTATTGAATACTAATGTTTAAGAAATTTTTAAAATTGGCACTGAAGTTAAATTCATGTTTTCAATTTGATTGCTTATGCTTTTTCAACATTTAGAGTTATGTCACTGCAAATAAGATCTTGTCTTCGATAATTTCCACGCTATTTTATTTTCAATTAGGACAGTTCAGAATTCAGATTTGTTTACCAAGAAGCTTCTTTCTAGCAAACGGGTTTCCTTCCTTTCCGGAGGAGAATTTGCTCCAGCTTAAGCCGAATTTTCTTTAACTAGTTTTTTATAAGTTTTTGTATTTGCAGTGCGTGGTTCCTAGAGGAGAAACGCGAGCGATTTTAATCTTGGTACCACTTTAGCGTTTACTTCAAGACCTTAAGAGAAACTTCAAAATAAATCTTCGCCTTAGGTAAATTCTAGGTCCGGGATGTGTCCGTTCTGGAAAAGCCAATATTGGCGGGCGAAATCTTGACGTTAAGGCTCTTAAATGTTTAACTCTACTCAGCCTTTCGCCTTTTCTCAAACTACGAACTGCTATGTCTTTCAAGAGGAAAGTATGAAGTTGTATATTTCTGAAATGAGAATAACCGGCTGAGGTAGCTCAGGACATCAATTGATGTGCGTCTGACCGACAGGTCCTAGGATTCGAGTATCGAGGATGGTAGGATTTTCAACTGTAGCTTAATTATTTCGTGTTTCCAGGCTCGTCAACTGCTATGATAATTAGTACCGGATGTGTAGTGCATGTACTTAAAAATATCATTATCTGAATTACTCCAGTTGTCCCTAAATGCATGTACAGTGTATAAAAAGTTAAGTTAACGTTTACGGAATTTGGAACTTCTCGAATTTGACGTTTGTGCATTATTTCTCTCACCCCAATTCCGAGTGAATATTTTACCAGTGGTATTTTACCCACTCGGAATTTTTTCGTGTAGGTATAGCTACCCACCATACCCACATTATCCGCCGGACCTGACCGTTTCTGAATCGTCCTGATTGATTGATAGAAGAGGGCTGCTTCGTTCCCACACACCGAGTAATTATCACCTAAGAGACGGGTGAGCTAATCCGGTGCACCGATTTTGACTCGTTCTTCGCAGCACCAGTTTGCAACACGAACCATGCGACCACAGTACGGGCAGTTCGGTTGAAAAGCCAGACCAGGTGATGGCCGCCTTGTTGCATGGTGAGCGAGAAGTATTTAGAAACATGTTGAAAGTGGCATAATGTGGCAATTTTCAAAGTTGATCAATCAAAAATAACGCAATGAAGATGTACAAGATGCAATATTTAAAAGAAATGCTTCAAATATCTGTTTCAATGGTTTGTAATAAGGAGATAATTTTGATATCTAGCTACATTTAAAAATTTCCGTTAAGATTTTGACGCAAACTGGTGCCTGGTACTGAAGTTGCGATGCCCGATAGCTCACCTGTCTCTTTTCATCGTTATTATTTTCTCGTATACATACATATATACGGGAGAAATATACGAAGTATAGAAAAAATTATGTAATGCTGCTGAAAATCGATTTCGGGATTTGAACGGAAATACACGTTTTGGGGTCCCCTGATACCGAAAAAGTAGTTTTTTCAAAACGTCCGCCCGTCCGTCTGTCTATCTGTCCGTCTGTCTGCCCGTCCGTCTGTCGTATGTGAACAAATCTAGCGCCTAAACCACACGTACGATCATTTCCAAATTGAAGAAACCCCTGTCCATCTGGCTCTAGTTGAAGATTTGAAATTTTGAAAAACATTCTTTAAAATTTGGGGGTACTTTACATGAAGCCCCCCGAACATTTTCAAAATGTTCTCAAAACCGGCTCCAAATATTTTCTTTAAATTTCTTGTAAGAATAGAGTAAATATAATGGTGGCGTAGGTCCAATTTTCACGGTTAACTCTGAATTTTCGAAAATTGTAATAATTGTAGGAAGACCCCAAAAAAAAACTTTTTTGAGGGATCTTCCTACAACTATAAAATTGAAGACAGATTTTTTCTTCAAATGAAATTTGTTACCCATAAATAGTTCTTTCGTTAAGGTCATGTACACTTTTTTGAAAAATTTAGTTTTTTTGTAATAGAGCGTGCAATATTTGCAATTTAAAAAAAATACAAAAACATCATTTTCTCAAACACGGCTCCAATTTTTTTCTTTAAATTTTTGTTAGACTTAGTGCCCAACCAACCCTATCCAATGACTTAAACGTCATATTGTTCTATTCTTTTGTTTTTTTAAAAATTGCAATTTTTTTGACTTATCTCTTGCGACGGCGTTATTTACATTAGAAGCGAATTCTTAACATTATATTTATGAGTACATGTGGTTTAAATAATGTCAAATAAAATTTCTCGAAAACTCGACAGTTTCAGTAAAAATGAGCTCAAATTTAAGGCTTCTCAGAAACACTCAAATGCCATTTTCTGAAATGGCTCCACAATTTTTCTTCAAATTTCTTCAATGGACAGTGCTAATTGCACTGTTTAATATGACGTAAAGTTAATTTTCGTGTATTCTTTTGTTTTTTAAAAAAAATACACAAATGTATTTTTTAAAATATCTCTCACGCCGTTCATATGGACATTTCCATGGATTTGTATATATTATTACATTTGTGAATGGAAGTACGTAAAAGGACTTTAAATGAAGTTTTTCGAAAACTGAATAGATTCTTGTAAAAACGAGCTTCAAATTTCATATTAACAGTAATGCTTAATCACCATTTTCTTAAAAACGGCTTTCAATGAAACTGTATATTTTGGACGAGATTTTACTCTTCTTTAATATTCTTGAAGTAATATTTTGGTTCTAGTTTTAAGTTACCGAAAAATTAAGAAAACGTCAATAAAATGTACTTTCGTTGACGATAGATGGCAGCTGGCCAGAGAATGGAGAAAGACCTTAAAGCCAGTCCACGTCCAGGAAACTAGAAAAAATTGCCACGAGAATGTCTGTGCCATTCTGTAGCGCTTCTAGTTATGACTGAGACAGCGCCAGCCGTCTTCTTGGAGTGGGCAGTTCAAATGTCGCGTCTTTCGGGAACTTATGTGCTCAATGTGCTGGGAACATTGCACGGCGATATTTCAATACTGTAGATGCTGGAATGCACCGAAACATTTACACTTTTACAATGTTCAAAAAAACAGATACCATTCATAATCTTACTGTCAACGATGTTACATTACTCAATACATCTTTTTCCATTTTCTGACTACTGAATTTGACTACACAACGTGTTAAATGAAGTAATTTACTACATAAAAACAAAAATATTCCGTTTTCGGTATCAGGTAACAACAAATTTTATTTTTCCGTCGAAAGATCTGTTTTTGCCGAAACTCTACTTTCTCTACACTACGTAAGTATTCCGCAAAAAAGACATGTAATTATAAGATATGAATTAAGAAATAAATAAAGATATAAAATGAGCTACATAATTTTTCATTGATAATTTTCCATACAAAGAGTCTTGGTTTGCAAATAAAGAAATGTAAATCGTTTTAGTCTTTTATACTATTAACTCGAGTTGTTGATTTCGTTAGTTGTATTGAAATATTTTCTTTTCGTATATTAACAATTATAGTTTTGTAGTATACAAACATCAATTTATCAAGAACAAAATTTTCGCAGTAGTAATGGAATTAAAGTGTTTACCAAGTAGCTAATACAGAGTGTGCCAGATAGCTGAGTCTAAGTGGTGCGCGAAATTATTGTGCTTTATTATTTATCAATGAATTCTGTAAACAAATAGGGTCGAATTGTTTCGAAAACTCTTTTATAATAAAAAAATGTGAAAAGAGAAGAGATCATGTTGCGGTTTGCGCTTCCAATTCCTCTCGCGAGATTTACGCCTTCAAGTCGATGCAGCGAGAGGTTAGAGGTCTGGAGAATGTGCTTGTCTAAGCCAATAACCCTCTTGACGCTGATAAACGATGGCTAGGTGGGAGCGGCAGCACGCTCTGTGCTTCGTTCCATTTCCTTTCGAGAGAGAATACAGTGGTGATGATCCCGTCCCTCCACCTCTCTGATACACCCTTCCGAACACAATATTTCTTCTTCCCTCACGACGATATTCCCTTGCTCTTTATTGGTTTCAAACACCAATGTTTGAGAAATATGTAGTACAATAAACTTCCTATTCTTGAGAATTGTTATTTCAAACATCTAAGTCATATTAATCCTTTCAATGCCAGGTAGTTCTTCAACCTTACCTTATTACACTGGTTTACAAAAATAAACTTTTTTCTTCCACAAGAACGAATATAACAGATTCTAGAAATATTTTTTATACTGAATTCAAATATCATTTCAGTTTTTCCCTTCTGGCAGGAGTTTTGTGTGATATTCATTGGATTTTTTTACACTTTTTAATCAAATCTGTAAGTAGCTATCCAACTCCAAATGGTATAATTCTCGTCCTGTCGTACATTCTGACTACTCATTCTGTACCTATGATGATTTTCGGGCATATTCTGTACCTGAAACATCTCTCTTCTTGGTCTAAGAGCAGTCAGAGAACATATTAGAACTACACTTGCCTTAGAACCTCTTTCCCATTGTCGAAATTTACGCTCACCGTGCTTATTGCTGACAGCCCCAAGATTTTCTGCAAGCAAGTCTAAGTCAGAGTCTAAGACAAGAATTTTCAAAGATGTCACATCCCATAGCTTTATAAGAATGCAGAAGTTTAGCCACAATGTTCAATAGTTTTCTGCTTGATGGTTTCCAAGGTAATTGCAAATTATCAATCTTTGCAAGACTACTAGGCTGTTTTTTTCAGTGAATTTAACAGTTCTTCAAAATGTTCATCAACCATTAATGATCGCATTTGTGGTCCTAAAATAATTCTCCTTTCAATTTCGCAAATTTCTCAATGCATCACTTACTTTGGAAAATTTCGATTTCAAGTAAGAGAAACCATCAGAAAGTTTATCCATAGCTTTATCAAATTTTACATTCCTCCTGATTTAAAATGGAATGGAGGTGAATATGTTTTTCAGGATATGGATATATGTCACATTTTTCTGGTCAGGGATACGAGATTCCTTTGATATTTGTCAAACAGAAAAAAACGATCACTTAGATGACCCTTCGGGTCCCTCCAAATCACACGAGATGTAAATGGAATATGATATGTACCATTTTTTTATGAAGACAACGGTCTTAACACACAAAACATATTTCTGGGACCCAGTTATTTTCAAAATCACCAACTTGACAGCCAAAGCAATGTTGATAAAACTTTATAGCAAGTGGCGTTAAATTTCGCCTCTGAGTCTTTCAAGTAATCTCACCACAAATAAAGCAAAAATTATATGCATGATTTAGATACATTCTTTGCAGGATGAAAATACAAAACACTAAAACACAGCTTGCACAGTACCCTTCTAAACACAAAGGAATAAAATATATTACTTGTGTTATTCGTGCAAACACACTCATAGACACCTCAATACTGACACATACAGTATTCCCTGTTGGCGTTTAGTATATTACATATAATTCCCTAAAATACAGCTTGAAGAAAATCGCTACATATGAGGTTAAGGTTCGTATGACGGGTCAAAAGAATCTAAAAATCAGATTTTAAAAAGTAGCTGTCACAAAAAAAACTGTGCCTGATGGAAAAATTCTGAATTAAGTATGATAAATGCACTAGAATCACTAATTAGATTTCTTGTGAGGAAAATATTATCGACCAGTGTTATTTAGTGTTACAATCTTTTGGCAATACAGTCCGGTGCCTTCGGCACTCTCTCCGGCACTTCGGGATAATAGAATTGGAGCAAGCCTAGGTTTTTAGCCTTCAGGCAAGTAATTAAACATTTATTACCAATAAAAAACTAAGTGTTGCAAGTAAAGTTTTCAGTGAGCAGTTTATATATTGTGGTAAACTTGCCGACGAAGTACACTACAGATATGCCATTCATTCATCAAACTTCAGTGTCAGCATCACATCACCAGAAAACTGCTTATAATAATACACTGGACATGAACGTAGATTCACTATTTCCACACGTTTCCTTGAGTTCTGTCTTGTTTGCTTGAGCGTTTTTTTTACTTTTCATTGGTTTCATTACGTTATTTTCTAATAGTTATTTCAACAAGTAATTGAAAAAAATATCATTGATTTAGTTTGTAAATTACTGTTGGATTTGCTTACTTCTGTATCGTTAATATAGCTTTACTTACCTCAAACATCAAAAGCAGTGTAAATTTCAATTTTCATGGAATAATAGTATGTTACTTTTTGCAATGTGAAAAAACGTGAATATTTTTCTACTAATCATTCACCTCTTCCGCAAAACACCTTACAAATTTATTTTTAAATCGAAATTTCCACTATTTAGAAACTGATAAACTCTGACGACCCTGAAACTAATAAATTCAGATATTACACACAAAAATATATGTTGAGTGTATCTGATATATTGAGAAGTCTGATATATTGAAAAGAAGAAAATATTCGTTGATGACCACTTCAAAAAAAGTTTCTTAGGAAAGTTGTAATTTTACGTGTTTTGCATGGAACGGGGTTCACCTTGATTTCATTCTCACAAATACCTGTTTTTATTAAGTTTTAATTTTTATTAAGTTATTATTATTCCTTGCCGAATGATGAGGGATAAGAGCCCAAATTTATTGCTGATTGGCCCTTGAAAATAGATTTTATTACATCGGGGCGAATACTTTTGTTCACAATCCTTGCAAAAAAGTTCATTTTTTCTGTATTCAAAATTCAATTAGAGGAATAGGATCATAGAATTTTGAAAACGTGCACAGAATTCACTTCTCTCACACACAGTCTCCCACTCACGTCACACAGAGTTTTTAACTGTTTTTGACGGTAAATAAATAAATAAATAAATAAATAAATAAAAAGTGTTTTTAAATTTGGCTATTCTGTTGTTTTTGCAAGAAATTCAATTTACAGCCACTCAATAATTTATAAAGAATCTCTAACAACATAATCCTCGTGAACAAATAATG
This sequence comes from Teleogryllus occipitalis, assembly GCA_011170035.1. Lineage (NCBI taxonomy): Eukaryota > Metazoa > Arthropoda > Insecta > Orthoptera > Gryllidae > Teleogryllus > Teleogryllus occipitalis. The sequence continues at coordinate 94,484 of BLKR01009423.1, read as the reverse complement.
GAAAAACGAACCTCTTCTATGGCCTTATTGTTCACTACAAAGTTATTTTAATTATACAAAAATGAATGTGTGTATGCATGCATGGAAATAGGTATGTTCCACAATTTTTTGTACTTCAGCCCCTACTCTCAATTTTTGCACGAATACATTTGAGCTATCGATAAAATAAAATGCTGTTTTGTGATTAAAAATGTTACCCCTAAAGTGCTTCATTTACAAACTTTTTTTAATGAAATCCGAAATACAACTGGGAGGATAATTAATATTTGTTTCGTGACTCAGCGCTCAGTTTCTTTATCCAACGTATATTTCTAGCTCCGCGCCTAGAAGTCTACCAGCAAGTTCTATTGACAGCTTATTTCGTGTTTGCGGGCGGGTCAACGGCTATGTTCATTAGTCCCGTATGTGTAGTGCATATTTTATCATGGGAGGCGGCGGTATTCTTCCCCACTGCATGCTGAGATCGGGCTCCGACCTAGACGTCGACTTGCGGGGATTTCCCCATTCAGGTACATCCCATCAGCGGGGCACCGCCCCAGTCGACACAAGCTGAAAGCTTCTGACTGGTCTCCAGACATATGTGACAAAGTGGTGCATGTAAATGTGTGTGTAAGTAAAGATAATACATGACAAGAAGGTGGAAGAAAGTATTAAGTGCAGTTCGTGGCTCGTGTGTTAAGAGTGGTGCTGCTGCATTTACCTGGTGTTGATCAGAGAATCTACGAAAAACTTCCGACCAGAACAGCCGAGAGATAGAATTCCTCTCCAGACTGCGGCTGAACGCGACCTAGCTATTCTGCTAGTGTCAAAAATCCTGGCAGGTTGGATATTTTGGCATACATCACTTGACGAAATGCAATGCCATTATCGAGTATACTATGGACAGAGAACTCTGCATTCTTCCTTTATTTTTCTTGATTAATTGGTAGGGGAAATTATAACGCGAACTCAGATATTTCCTCCCCATGATTGGCTCTGCTTCTTGATATTTGTGGAATAACATCTGTGTAGTTTTTATGTTGAACATTTATCCTTAACATATCATTATCCCCTTCAACCAATTTTATTATATTATACTGTCCTATCCTCATTTCGTTTATGTCCCCTGATGGGTACCTTCATAGTGGAGTTGCGCGACACGGATAGGAATGAAGCCAACGAATGCACCGCGACCAAAGATAGTCTAATTACTGCAGGGAGTTAACCAATTTCGGTCGATCTAAATATCCATTATCTCACAAACAACTTCTGGTAACGACGTTAGAATAATGTTGTGAAATTACATTACATTCGCCACTTCGTGAGTATTCTAATCACGCCGAACTCCATTAGACTTTCGCATGACCAAACGATTCACGGCACAGCAACGTGGAAAATAACATTTTCCGAGCAGCAAGGACAGATACGTAATTACTTAATGGAGGTTGAAGTGAATTACAGATCCTGTGTTTCGACGCGAAGTGTAAAAGATATTCTACCTACAATTCTGGCCTGTCTTCCGAACACTCGATCACGTGGACTATTCTAGTCTACGTGAGAATGTGAACAAGGAGTTACAGTAGAAGAAAAATTTCCAAAATGTATAAATTCAAATGTTAATAATACCGAATTTAATTTTATTAATTCAAAACTAAATGGTATATTATAAGGTCATTATACATATACAATATACAGAAGTATATAATTTCATCAATTTTTTCACGCACCATAAGATAAAACCATTGCCTTGAAATTCCATCTATAAACGAATAAATTTGTTATTTTCTGGAAAACGTAGAATACAAAAAGTATGTAATGCAGCAAAAAATCAACGTCGAGATTGTAACGGAAATGCGAATTTTAGAATCCTTGAGTTCAAAAAATTGTTGTTTAATTAATTGTCTATCCATTCGCCAATGCCCCCTCCTAAAACTACATTACTGAAAAAATATTTTTTTAAATGAAAAATATTCTTTAAATTATATCTTTAAATATTGTCATGTACAACTTCTTGGAAATACGAGTAGTTTTCAAGTAATTTTAAGTGCCTAAACTCTTTTCACCAAAATGGATATTTTATTGATCTGATTGTTGCTGTGACCCCCTCGAATTTCAAATTCTTCTTTTACTGCCATACACTGATTAGCGCGCGGGCTAGTCTCCAGAAACCCCTAGCACCTACTCATGAAACTTATCCTGAGCAAGTATACCTAGGGTAGTTTGCCATTGCTTTCCCTAGGGGTGCCAGTGTGCCAATTTTTGACGTTTGATTTGATGACCAGATAACGCAGGCCAAGACACAACATCCACGATGTTATCCAGTAACTCAAATCGAAATTCTTGGTTGCTGCCAAATTACTAGAGGATTTAATTTTGTCACAATGGGCCAAGTGCCGTTCCTGGGATCTGTTTTACATGCCGACAAGTGTCCGCATGCATGACGTCGACTTTTGGCACCTCGAAAATCTCCTGACTTTGGCTGGGTTTGAAGCCGCAAACTCGGAACTAGCAGCCCGGCATGATAACCACTATACCATCAAAGCCAGTGAATTTCAATTGGTCATTTAATTTTGAGGACTAGTTTAGGTGAAATATCTGGATAGTTTCATTTTTTTTTCTATTTTCTGGCTCCAAATACTACTTTTATTTTTTTGCTCGAGTAGAGGAAAGGGCGAATATAAAAGTGGCACAGTCATTTGCATTAAAATCTCCAAAATTTGGAAAATAGCGAGCGTTAAAATTGTTTGGACCACTTCCTACTGATAAAAAATTGAAAATATAAACCTTTTGTCAATTACATCTGTTCTTCAAAAATTGCATCTTTAAATAATATTTAAATAACTGAATTAGTTTCTGCTTAATTTTAAGTAGAATTATGACAATTAAAAATACATAAAAAGGATTTTGTGAACAATGGCTGAAAATTTGCTCTTTTCTCGAATAGAACACAGTTTGATAAATAATATGGCATAGTCCCCGTTTTCATTCAAACATTCGAAATTTCAAAAATTGCAGATGACCGAATATTCAGGATTGTATTGAAAAATAAATATATAGCTTCAATTTTTTAACCTGCCCTACATTTTCAATATTGCAATTTCCGAAATTTTGGTGGTTTTGGAAATTTTGGTGAAAATCGGACCTCTGCCCTATAATTAAAGATATTGAAAAGCATGTTGTTTTTGAATTGGAATTCACTCAGGAAAAAGCAAAAACTACTCGAATTTTGATAAATTTGCATATGACAATAATTAAAATTCTAACTTTGCAGAAGAAATTTCATTGATAAATAAAATCTCTATCTTCGATACTGTAGTTGCAGGAGAGAGTCGAAAACATTTATAATTTTACAATTTTCGATTTTTTAACATGATTTGAATAAGCGTGCTCGCCTCTATTCGAGCCGAAAATTTATAGTACAAATTGAAGTAATTTTTTAAAACATTTCGAAAATGTCATAAGGGCTTGATGAAAAATGTCCACAAAATTAAAAGATCATTTTCAAGTTGGAGGACCTAAGGCATCAACCAGATGGATCGGGGAATATCCTTTTTGGTTGTATATCCTACTTAGGGTGTAGACGCTAGAGGTGTTCACAGATAGTCCGACCGACGAATAGACAGATATTTTGAAAATAAACAATTCGGTACCATGAATCCAAAAACATGTATTTCCGTTAAAATCAGGCAATAGACATTTTCAGCATTTCATAACATTTTCTATACTACATTTGTATGAGACAGTAATTGCGAAATGTTATCAAAATCAACATTTTATCTTTACACACCTAAATTTTGTAAGCATCTGCAACGCCTTCTTCTTCGCGATGAAAACCCTGCTGCATACATTAGTCAGGTCCACCTTCTGTCATGATGATATGTCTCTTCTTCTTTCAGCCCTCAGGTTCACACCTGGATAGGAAAAGATTCTTGAGAGAATGTCCGCATTCCCGACAAAGGATGCATGGATAACACACTTTTTCTGAACGAAAGGATGTACGTATCAACCTGGCGATCTGGATGAGATCCTCTATAAGATGCTGTTTTACTCGTATGTTTACTAAAGGATTTCCTAATGCTTTTGCTTTCACATTCGTAATTTTGAATGTATCGTTATAATGTTGATCTTGTTTTGAAAAGCGTATCCAAATGGCCAACAAAGAACATGAGATACGTTAGGTGACTCGTGAAAATGTAACTCAGTCTGTAGTTCGAATGCTATATCTCCATTACCACCAACACCATCACATCATCCTTCGCGTCCACTTCCTGGGAATATTTGGCGAGCGAGCGTGAGGGTCGAAACAGTTTCGAAGAGCAGCCATATTGATATGTGCTCACAAATAAATCCTAGCGATGAATAAATAAGTATTTTCAGAGAGTAAAGCTCTTTATCATGTATTGGAAAAACACCTTCACTGGATCGAAGTTTGTGTGAATTGTAATTTAATGCATTACGGGTCTATAGCTTGTTGAAAACTGCTTCAGTTTTATGGCCATATCCCTTTAAAAAGATTTTGTGGAAAAGAACAACTGCGCATTCCACATTTCAAAGAAGAATTATGTTTTGTGTTTTAATTCATAAATCCTTTATTGCGTATTCATCTCTCATAGTACTTGTGCACTCTTCTAAGTGGTATTTGGAATGTTTTGCTGAAAATTGGTTCTAGCATCTATTACTTTTCGTGTGTTCTATTACATCAATTTTGAACATAAAATATCTCATCAATCTCCTAAACGTAACATTTCTCTTTACTGCTTTTCATGGTTGAAAATCATATTTCATTACACAGTTTTACTATTGTGTACTATTTGCATTCACTTTTGAAGTTTTGCTTTTGGATAATCGTTCCTTCGCAAGACAACAGATTACACTCAGCTTGCTTCAAGAATGTTGATCGTTTCCTGCTCAATGAAAACGTATTGTTTCATTGTTTGCAGACTATCCACCACATTGAATATTTAACTTCTATTTTCACATGTTATTTTCATTATATGTGAGGATCAGAGGAAAACGAGGCCAAATGACATTTTCACTTCATGGAAGATTTATGGATAATTTAATTAAATGTTTAACCGGAAATAAAAAGTCTATTAACATTATTACGAAGATTCAGAACAATATATTGCAAGGTAATGATCTTGGATATATTTCTAATGCGATCATAATTTTTCAATTACTACTTTCTGATTCGAAAATATTTAATATTTAAAAATTAATAGACTACCTTACAGCGAACACTGTAACAGGGAAAGTAGTATGTACGACAAACTGACGTTCTGCAATTATGCTGCTCAATGATGACTGCATTACATTTTGATCCAATTTTTGGATTAAATGGAGGTTGACGTTATATAAGTATAGAAAATACCCTTTTCTTTTATAAATAAGATTACTTTATTAATAAAAAAATTTTATTAATTAGGAAAGTGAATATTAATTCAAGTTGTAATCCTCTTTATTTTCATTAGCTCATTATGTTATGTTCTTCTCAAGGAGAACACAAAATTTAAGACAATAATGAAAACTTACGACTTAAATTTAATAATGGAAACTCTACTTAGTGGTAATGATAACTTAATAATCTGTTTAATTTGTTCATCCTTTTTTCATTAATTATCTTCATACATGTTAAATAAAATAAGTTCATTATTTCTAACGCCTTCAGTAGCAAATCGTCTCAGGCAACCGTTCCTTTGAGGTCTGCTTGCTGTACTGTATCAATCCTATTTAGGTTTCGATTCTTTTCATTTTTTTTTTCGTTTTTGGATGTGGTGTGAAGAAACATTATAGATGTTATGATGGCAGGGTGGCATGTGATGGTAGAAGTACGCCGACATTTTTTAAAATCTTGGGCAATTTTTGAAAATCTAGAGAATCCAAGGAAAATAAGACATGGATAATTGTATAATATTCTGTTGTTTCATCTGAGAATAAAAATAAACAAAAATTGAGCCATTTTTGAGAAAATTCTATAAACGATGAGACTTCATATAAAGTATTTTCCAAAATCAAAATATTCTTTTCAAATTCAAAGGGCCGTGACATCAGCCAGATGGGTCAAGGAATATTGATTTTGGTGAAAATACTATCCATGATTCAGTTGGTAACCTTGTTCACTGATGGACGGACGGACGGGTATACTTTTTGCAGTAAACCAATTTTTGAGTGCCAAGATTTAAAAAAATGTGCAGTTTTTCGTTCCACTTTTCTCATATAAGGATTCACAAAGTAGTTCTCCTAAAAAAATCGCAGTTTTGTTTCTGCAGCAATACAATACTTTCCCTATACTATGTGTTACCACATCGGCGGCCAAAGTTAATTCAAATTTGGCGCCGTACTTTGAAATCTATTATTTATAACAATTCCTTGATGCTAATTAACAGCACAGGGTGGCACATTTTAAACGTCCCTCGGCGGAATTATAATATTTTTTCTCCAAAACCGGCGCGTTTGCTTCCAGAGAGAAAGACAAAGACATCTTTTGTATGAAACTCTTTGGAAGGACAAACAGTTGAAGAGTTGAACTGCTTTCATAGACGCTGCGAGATCGCGTCAGATACTGGAGACACTGTAGAGTGTCAATATTCCGAGAATTAAACGCCTTTCGAAATGAAGGTGCGATAAAATCAAATTATTTAAAAAGAAGGTGGCCGAACACACTTTCGCGGCGACTCGCCTCGCTCGAGTAAAACACCGTTAAGATGCACGTATATATGCTACCGATTATCAATTTAATTATGTAGGGTTGGTATTGCGACTTCAGTTGAATTATATTGGCGCGCAAACTCGCTCTCATTGTCGAGATTTCGAAGAAATACAACGACTATATATTCACATGACGCCACCAGAGGTAATTGTATGAGAATTTTTCAGCCGTGCGTTTACACAAAAGATCGCCTCGTCAGTAAAACGCCGTGGTAATTCACATCTTGGCGGCCTTGAAGAAATTAGATTTTGACTGGTGGCATCAGCGTGTGTTTTGGGCGCGCAAGAGCTGGTAGTGAGCTGAAATTGTGTCACACGAATTATAACAAAAAACAATCTTCTGTTCGTCTAAGGAAAAGTTGACAACAAGGTAACATTGACGACTTCTTCCATCATTAACAATTATCACTCTGATATAAACGAATAGTTCTCGAATATTTGCCTTTTAGCATTTTCCCGTGCGGCAAGCTAGGAAGTGGTAGCCACGCTTTGTAAGCAACCCAATCCAACATTCTGTGGCTCTCCCAAACAATTTACTGAATCTATTTTGCAGCGTTAACATTATGTAAGTAGTACACGAGAAACTGAAAAATTCCACACGCAGCCGGTAGGACTCGAACCTACGCTCCCAAAAGGAATCTGATTTCTACTTTGACGCCTTAACCATGCGGCCACGGGTGCTAAAATAATCCTTGTTAAAAAAGCGCTGTAAGACAAATTGCGGCATTGAGGAAAAGTCATTATTTAAGTTTAATATACGCCTCATCACACGCGTTGACACAGCGGGTTGCTAGACTCGTGTCTCGTGAGCATTGCAAGAAGGATTCGCTTGCGCTTACCATGCACTTATTTCGAAGTGTGATGTAAGGCTTTTGAAGTTTCATACGAAAGCATGAAGCCCCGAAGGCAGGGCAGCCGTGGCCGAGTGGTTAAGGCGTCTGACTAGAAATCAGATTCCCTCTGGGAGCGTAGGTTCGAGTCCTACCGGCTGCGGGTCCTATTTTATTTTCTCAAATTTGCTTTTGAGAATCTTAAATTTTCGTGACTCTCAGACTTCGAGGACCCATTTCATGAAAAACTATTGCAGCTTTCCGAATATATTTATTAATCGCATGTCTAAAATGGCTCCGGGTAACGACTGTTGCTACTTTAAGCGGGACGTTCTTGGGTTCGATTTCTGACGATAGTGGTTTTTCGTCACTAGATAGGTTAAATTCGAACGCTGTCTGGAGAATTGTTGTGTAGAAAAGTGCATAAATTAATAGTTGAAAAGAATAAACTAACCTATTATTTACAAAGTTAAGATAATGTGAGGATAAGAGATTAAACTAGAGGCAATACTAGCCGGAAGGCATATTTACATTTAACTAACATGAATATTTAGGTAAGCAATACTCGCCTTCCGGCACATTTACATTTAATTCATTTTTATTCTACTATTTACAAGTGTTCGTACATGAGTGAAAATAGCATAAAATGAAAATGTATGAAATGAATAAAATGTTTAGGGTGGCGTTGGAATGCCCTGTGGTTACAAAGTCTAAGTTAGGTTCTGAGTCTGGATCGGAGGCTTCTCAGTACAAGGCAACGGTGACCGCGAAGAGGGGCCAACGGAAGGGCACGAGGGGCGCGTTGATCGGCCGCCGGGGTGTGTCTTCTTTGCCCATGAATATCAAAAAAGTGTCTATTCCTTAACGCAGCATCTGAATAGAAGCAGGATACTCATCCCCGATCAGGAGCACTCACGTTTCTGCGCACAGAGTTCAAACCCTCAGGAAAGTCATCAGTATAGGGCGCCTAATATTTTGACCTTGTTTCAAACATCATTCTAAGATTGGTTTCTATTTTAACAGTTTTTAAACATTTTGATTTCTTTTTATTAACATCTCCAAAATTAACATCTCCAAAATTCAGAGATTGGCATGCTTCGAGTAACTGACTACGTGTTTAATGTTATTTTGAGCTGCAGCTTTGCACGAACGTCAGGTCCAGGCTATATATTACTATTCCAAAGATTGTTAAGATTGGTGCAGATAAAGAGGAGATATAGGCAATTGTGCACCCGAAATCGGTATGGATCAAGGAATGTCGCCCATTACTCAGTCTGATTAAATGATTATGAGCCGAAACCTGGTGAATACGTCAAGAGTAAGATCTAGTTGTGTTTTTCTGGTGATATTAAGATATTTTAATTTTTGGGAGTACTTCACATGAAGCACCAGTGAAGTTCGCAAATTTATGGATAATGGCTGAAAGTTGCTTCATGAACATTTTTGCTCGAATAGAAGAAAGTTCATATATAAGTATGATATCATTCCAATTTTCAGTAAACGGCATTTCGAAAATTTCGAAATTATAAAAAATCTTTTTATTTGAAATACTAAGAATTTCATTTAAATGGAAGTTTGAGAAGCTCAACCAAATGCGAGTGTTACTGTAAACGAAATATAGTGGGCCCTGGATGTATTTTCTTTTCTTCTTCTTAACATATTATATAGAATAAACACTAAATGTGAATAATACCTTGAAATTAAGAGAATGAACGACTTAACTGCTATAAGAAGAGAAGAAATAAAAGAGGCCATCATCGTCAACATATTACCTTTATTAAGATAGCCGGCTTTTGACGGCTTTGCCGTCATCGTCAGTCTACAAGATACAGAAAGATATAACAAAATTATAAATAAATAAACAATAAGATAGAAAATTAAATTACAATTAATGGATACATCTAAAGTATTTAGTTACAGATGACGGCAAAGCCGTCGAAAGCCGGTTATCTTAATAAAGCTAATATGTTGACGAAGATGACCTCTTTTATTTCTTCTCATAAGAACGTCAACAACACCAAATTAGAATTCCCACAATTAACTCCTATAATTTGTTCATTATCTCATTATGTGAGTTGTTATGGATCTATGGAAAGCATTCGATATTTCGTCTTGAAACAAACATGTGATTGTGAGGTTATAATTAGCGTCGCAAAAACAACGAATTTTCTTAAGTTCGGAGAGATTTTATTAAAGCGAAGATTAGTAAGTGTTAATTAATATCTTGGAATCGTCTTTCACAAAAAATTAAGTGACTATGATTATATTTGTTGTATTAAGTTTTTAAGTAATGGCGGACTGCAGGATTTCTTTGCCATAGTAGCCTAAAACGTATTGATTTTGGTAAATATATACACTTGAATTATATTTTCAGAAACGTGTTCACATTTGTTTACAATGAATAGTGATTGAATTCTTTCAAAATTTGTAAACCTCACTTATTTTTAATTAGTCTTAATTAGGCTAAAATTTATACTGAACGACATGAAACAATGCTTTAGGGGTCTTCGATTTCCCGTTTAGTGAATATATGAAACGTTTCTATAGCTCTTCCTTCAGTTTGATGTTATCACTTCGATTCAGTTAATTAAAATTTATTTTCGAATCTGTCCTTCAACTCCAATTTTTAAAGCTATCAGTACAATTTATCCCTCAATAAATGGCTCCAGGCAAAGTGACCGATACACAAAAATGTAAAAGTGGCTAATTTAAACAGATGAGCACAATTCCTTTCAATTCACAATGCATCCAAGAGATGTTTGCGATGTGTTGATCTTAGATGGCAGAAAAGCTAAACCTGATATTACAATTCTTACGTTCATTAAATGCGGAAAATAACCAATAGATATTGTTGATTATATTATGAACAACTAATGAGAATTGGGTTGAAATATCATAAACATATCTTATTTTCGGCGCGCATCCTTGCAGCTTGAAATTGTAAGGTATGTCCCAACTTTCCTAGCCATTTATCAACCATATTTCTTCTTGTGGTTTGGATGTTTTGCGCATAACTTCATTGAATTGTAGATCTTTAAACGATTACATGAACTTTAAAAAACTGAGTAGTTGGTGAATAATGACAATAAGAGAAGAAGTTGGGTTATGTTACGCATTCCCAATAGTTTTTATTTAATCGAGAAACAATTTAGTATTGTCAGATTGTACGAGAAATGTTGCATTATATTTTCAAACGTTACTTTATTTTGTGTGGGCATTATGTAATAGAAACGTGTGTTCAAAACAAATTGTTTGGCAGAAAAAATTATTTATATAAGATATTGCGAGCAAATGTGAAAATCATTAGTACCTAAAAATCCTGCTACTTCAACGATGGTCAGCGCTATGATAATTATTTCGTTAGAGCGCCTTCAATGACCGTACTAATGATTTCCTCGCTGCCAATGATACATCTGCATGTTGTCGGGCAGTCATCGCTTTACAACACAGTTCTGTGTGGCCGCGTGGTGCAATACTGCCACACTTCTCTGCATGGTAGGCATCTATATACTTGGGGACGTCTGCCGTTCAGCGCGCATTTGGCATTGTTCAGAGCAATTTTCTTGTCAATATTACGTGTCGCCCGTTTTGAAGTTTCGGGGTAACCTACTCCAGCATTTCTCCGGGGGCTTATACTTGGCCGTCGGATTCGGCACCTAAAAGGCCCTTTGGACGTACTAGCACAAAACATTGAAATGCACACGATATTAGTATACTTATATAGTTTGACAAAACGTGGGGTATGCAAATATATAGTCTCTGAAAACGATATAAAAAATCACATGTCATATTAACTCAACAGTTGGCAGATTAAATAGACTCGTAGCGAGAAAAGCACTAATACGGTGCGCAGAACATTGTCAACATCGACACTCTATCATTAGGGTAATCAGTCAACACAGGATTATTTGTACATTCAACGTAAATAATGATCGCGTGTATAAAATCGCGCCATTTCCGACAGCAATTGGCTGGTACACGACCAATGCTTTTGGCATTGTGTCCGCCAGAGGGAAACACAATACGCCCGGCGCGGCGCCCGAGCTGGCAGCGCACCGGCCAGCGCGTGACTTTCGATTCGCGCGCGTCGGGCGTGGAGGCGCGGTGGGGGGACGTACACTCGCGCCGCGCACGCGCCGCCGCGCTGCCGAGCCGCGCCACCCTCTGTGCGGCGGCTGGCCGGCGAGCCTACAGTTTTTCGGCTCATTCTCCTCCCAACCCCTGCCAGTGAATCATCTAACCGGCTCTAGCTGCTGCGTGGCCTTGGCCACGTCTGCCGGTTAGGCCGTCGCTGAGTAGGGTGGGTTTATGTTCTCTTCTTGACATGCCCGGGACGTAGAAAGTGCATCGACGTGTTGCCATATCGGGGGACCGAATGGAGGCGCGTGGTGCGTGGCGAGCCGCAAAGCGGCTGGTAAAACTGTTGTCGGCAATGTGAACGTGATTTTATACACTTGGTCATTGTTTACATTCAATGTACAAATAATCCTGCATTGACTGATTACCCTATTGATAGAATGTCGATGTTAACTATGTTCTTCGTACCGTATTAGTGCTTTTCTCGCAACCAGTCTATTTAATCTGCCAAACTGTTGAATCAACGTGACATGTGACTTTTCATCTCGTGCTCAGAGACTATATATTCTCATACCCCACGTTTTGTCAAAATATATAAATATACTCATTTCGTGTGTGTGTTTACGTGTGGATTTCAATGTGTTGTAGTAGTATAAATATTTAAAGAATAAAAAAAAATCAACGAATTTTCTTCACGTATATCTTCAGTGTGTATTCAGTGGACTTTTCATCTCTGTGTAAGGTAAGATTTATCAACGAGTTTCTTAAGTATCTTGTAGTAATTTTTCCTCTATTCTTTGCTCAAAGTCAATGCAGATATTTATTTGGAATTATACTCTCCGTTGGCGATCCGAAAACAAAAGGAAATTGTCGAATGCTTCGTCCCAGAGAAGTACCTCATCGTTCCGGGAACTGTTGCATTTATGAGATGCATGTCCCCAATAGCGACGTCCTCACTTGTCCTCGAATTGCGTCAGTGCGCCGTCCTCGGACGCGCACAGGGCGCTCGGCGTGGCGGGCTCCGGGCTTTCCCCCTCCACCCCTCCATCCTCCGGTCCTCACCGCCCCCTCGGTCACCCGTCGTGGGCCGTCTCCTACCAGCAGGTCCGTCCGCCCCCGCCCCCGCCAGGCCACGCTCGGAGGAGTATCTTGTGCTGGCGTGCGATTACCGGGTGGCGGGAGCACCTTGGGCACGCGTGAGTGATTCATTGGCGCTGTGGCAATGTTTCATGTCGCTGGCCGCGCAGCCCACGGAGCGGGGTCCGCCGGGGGGGGGGGCGGGGACAGAGGCGGTGGCGGAGGGGGGCAGCGGGCGAGGGCGAGGGGGTGGCGGCGGGGGCGGGGCCAAAGCCCGCGCACGGCGCATGCGCTGCGGGTTGCTGCCATCGACCGGTGGAGGGATTTGACGACACGGGCGAGCTGCCTTTATTCATTAATGGGCGTTGGTTCCTAGCATGATGATTCATGCCGGCTTCGAGAGGACCTTGATTGCCAATTGCTTCCGGCCGCTTCAGGTTCATGGTTACGAGGGTTGAAGATGGCGGCATGCACGCCCAGGCCTTCGACCCGACCCTGAGACAGGCCGGCCGCCAGTCGCGGCCTCTTTCCGCCTCGCTGGCCGATGTTCGTGATGCGTGACGATTCGCGGAGGTTTCCAGCTTTCGAATTTTGATGCTTCCATTCATGCGGTACTCCTCTCGAACCGGTGCGGCTATGAATTGGAAAACATTGATCAGTGACGATGTTAGACTTCATCTTTCATTCATGTGCGGCTATAGAGCAGGTTTCACTTTCGTGGTACCGAACACTAGATGGCCCGGCATTGTTGGCCGGAATACGAAATACGTGTTCAGCAAACTTGACATATCGGATCAAAGTAAACTCGGTAGTGGTATAAGCCATATGCCAGATAACTTTATTTTTGCCTTAAAATATTTTTACATTGATTAATACTTATCTTATCTTTACAAAATAGAGGGAACAGGTTGAATCGTTCGGGTATGCGCTTAGGAAATATTTATTTAAACTTCTTTCCATTCCGTATACTGGTAATTTTGCTCTCTATGTCAATTTCGATTTCTTAGGTTGCTTTAGTCGGTTCTCAGTATTGTACACAATGCGATAATGGAGTTTTTCATAGGCATAATTTCCCGTGATGAAATTGATATGGCTCTCTGCCCATTTTTTCAGTTTTCTCCAGGCGAAGTCAATTCTCACGGGAACAATTAATAATCGTTAAGGCAATTTCCACTCCAAATTTTTTATAGATCCATTCCAAAGGGTTTTCTTTCTTTCCATATGGCAGAAGGTAAATGCCCATCGACAAGAACGCCGAAGTTCTTCATTGAGAACCTCTTATATTTATCCCGGAAGGTTTCCGACCAGTTGCCAGACAGTGCATTTCCCTCCATTCATCCATCCATATTATTCTTAGAATAGGAATATTCTTCTGAAGTGAAATTAAATCTATTCAATTTTTGTTCACCGTCGCGATATTCTTTACTTCTTACCGCATACAGTGGGAAGTGTAATGTATTTCTTTGCATCGACATAATTTTGAACATTTATTGACAGTAAAATCCATCATGCTGTCGGTGACATTTCCTTTGTTAATGAGATAATTATAGACTTCGGTTACTTCTTTCTTATCGAGTGGTACCATACTTTACCTTATCTGTGCATTTTTACTAGCGAATAATCGTGATTTTCCTCGAAAAATTTTAAACATTATAAAGATATTCGTAATCAGATTATGGAGCTTTATTACTACATTTGAAAGATTGCGTGTCTTTGCATGAAAGTATACATTCACTCATTTACTTTTGGCTCGTATAGTTTGTATTCTCAGAAACGTCTAATTATTCATTCTGATATATTTTGTTTTTCGATCTAACCTTACGTTCATGACGAAGGACCCAGATTTTACGTACACAGGAGATTAAATGCAACGCATCTAGAACCAGTGATGTGTCTCTACGCGTAAATTTCCAGTCTACGTCTGCTCTAAACAATATGTAGACATCATACACTACATAATCTATATAGACAAAGATGAACAATTTCGGAAGGGAGGGTTGGCGACATACGAACTTGTGATCAGTGGCATACGCATTACTTCTGCGCTCAGAGAGTTTTACAAAATATAGGACGATAATTCAGAATTTCTGAAAAAAAAAACAAATCCTTAGTGTACCTGATTATTGAAAACTTCGGCATTATTGAAAAGTACGGCATATCATTGTTACTTTATACATACGGATTTGTGAATGATTTTTACGAGATATACTTATGGATTATTCATTTTTCTGAAATTTAGTTCTACTTCCCTGTATTTTTTAAATAGTGTAACTATATTTACAAGTTGTACGTTATATGTACAATTTCATATTTGATGATGGTGCTGTTTCACTGTTTTATTTATTTGACTTTTCAGCCACTAAGTCAAATATTCATCTTTTTTGTAATTTTATTTTAATAATATTTTAAGGTCAACGATATATTTATTATTACATCGTTTTCCCCTCCTTTTCTAGCACTTAAAAGGTTCTGCAAATCTGGTTGATAAAATTACTAATATGTTTATATATTTTGATTAGCTGATTCGAAAATAAATTTTCATGAAAGTTCTGCTACTATTACTACTTATTATAACATTTTTTTATTATTTGATGTGAAAAATTGAATAGAAACATAGATTACATTATATATCTAGTTTTCCCATAAAATGAAAAACCGCTTATTGTTTTGAATTATATAACATTTTAAAAAGTCTTCTTTTGATAGACTTATTTTCGCTTCACTAAGTCCAAGTTTTCTCAGACCATCCTTTTCGAGTTAAAAGCTCTTCTCGGAACCTCACTTTTAGTTTATTTACAATGCAATGGCTAACATTCATTAATGGATACACATTAGAGGAAGAATATTTTGCGAATAAAACTGGAACATTAAAACATTTCATATCTGGAAAGAACAGGCCTACATAGAGCTAGGGAATTATGAAAACGTACTATTAATTTACGAGAAAGTCGTTTGGAAATTTTGTTATATTGCGACAAACAACTGCTGTTTCGTTCTGTCCACGTTGGCGAAGACATAGGTCGTGGTCGCGGTCGAATTGTATGAATCCGGAGGTTGCAGGTTCAGATTTGGCATTAAGCATTGCTGTTCAACCGGTACTAGTGTCATGAAATGCAATTGTAATTCATTACGCAATGTCATATCACCTATATCATAAATTGTCCCAAGCTCAAGAAGAATAATTTTAGAGGTCACTTATTCATAAGAACTAACGTCACATCAAAGCTATGATTTCGTGTGTCTCTCGTATATAAGAACCCGATTAATGTGAGGAAGTCTCATTACTACTGTAATAGTGCCTCATGCAACTTATTGTCTTTAATTACTAAAGGAAACATGCTCGCTACGCGTTTTTTCTGCTGAGGATAATTAACCTGAAAATGAGATGCATATTGTAGAAATAAAAGAAAATTTCACTTCTTTAGAGGCGCTATTAATGTCAAGCTCAGTTGTGGAATATGATTAATGTGTATTAGAATTGTAGCAAGAAGTTGTATATTTATGTTGTTAATTATAAATGTTATTTTTATTTGATCGATGCCAACACCTACCATCGCGATCTCACTTTTTTGTGTTTATTAAGAGACAATCATCTCGTGATAAGGACCAGTGCAACATTTCGTCTCGGCACAAGAAAATTGGCACTCTCAAAAATAGTGTGTCGAGTGAAGTGAAGAATTATAATTTACTGGCAAACATTTCGTAAAGTTGACTAGGTAACCGGTATTTGGATCAAAACGTTTATTCTTTAGTCGCAAAATAAAGGTTCTTGATAAAAAATTGGCTCCAAAACGACAAAGTGTGATATTGATGTTGTTGGTTCCTTCTAATAGTCCGTCATGGAGTTCACGTTCAGTTGTGCAAATTCATTATTTAACGAAGAGAATTCATTTAACAATATATCTCGGGCCTCTGCCTCAATATACGTTTCTGATCAATCTGAAAACTTGGTTCATAGAATGTGTGATGAATATGCGCGAAAATTAATTGTTTTTTTAAAGATTGCTTAGTGTATTAATTACTCAACAGTTTATCTTAGTAATTGATTGTTTGTTTCTAGGCATGTCAACTTGTAGGGTCATTAATCCTGTTAATGTATTGAATTATTTTATGCCCGGAGATAGTGGTGTTCTTTCCCCGTTGGATTGTGAGATCCGGAACCGAACTAAACGTTGGCTTGTGGATGTTTTCTCTATCCACGTATCTCTTTCAGTGGGGCACCACCCCAGCCCGGACAATATTTAAGCTCTCGAGAGGTCTCCCAATTACATAATAGTGACGTACACCGAGGTGACAAAAGTCATAGGATACCTTCTAATATAGACCTTCTAATATAGTCCAACACTGGACTCCCTTTTGCCCGCCGAAGTGCAGCTACTCGACGTGGCATGGACTCAAGAACTCGTTGCAAATCCTCCACAGAAATATTGAGCCATGTTGCCTCTATAGCCGTCCATAATTACGCAAGTGTTGCAAGTGCAGGATTTTGTGCACAAACTGACGTCTCGATTATGTTCGATGGGATTCATGCCGAGCAATTGGGGTGGCCAAATCATTCACTCGATTTGTACATAGTATTCTTCAAACCAATCGCGAACAATTGTGACCCGGAGGCAAGAAGCATGTCATCCCATCATTGCTTGGGAACATGAAATCCATGAATGGCTGCTAATTGCCTTCAAGTGGCTGAACGTAATCATTTCCAGTTAATGCTCGGTTCGATGAAACCAGAGGACCCAGTCCATTCCTGTAAAAATAATTCCACACCATTATGGGACCACCACCAGCTTGAACAGTGTCTTGTTGCGCCACACTCGAACCCTACCATCAGTCCTCACCAATTGAAATCATCTGACCAAGTCACAGTTTTCCTCTCGTCTAGGGCCCAGTCGATATGGCCACGAGCCCAGGAGAGGCGCTGCAGGCGATGTCATGCTGTTAGCAAAAGCACATGACTCGGTCTTCTGCTGCCATAGCCTAATAAATCTAAATTTCGCCACACTGTCCTAACAGATACGTTCGTCGTACGTTTCACATTGATATCTGCGGTTATTATTTGCTGTGTTGCCTGAGAGCACTGGCAATTGTACGCAAATACCGCTACTCTCGGACATTAAGTGAAGACCGTGGGCCACTGCGTTGTCCGTGGTGAAACGTTATGCCTGTCATTAGGTATTCTCGGAACACTCTTGATACTGTGGATCTCGGGGTATAGGAATTCTCTAACAATTTCCGAAATGGAATGTCCCATGCGTCTAGCTCCAACTACCATTCCGCGTTCAACGTCTGTTAATTTCTGTCGTGCAGCCATAATCACGTCAGAAACCTGTTCACATCAATCACATAAGTACAAATGAAAGCTCTGCCAAATCACTGCCTTTTTATACCTTTTGAACGTGATACTGCTGCTATATGTGTATTTGCACGTTTCTATCTCATAACTTATCACCTCAGTGTACATATAAGTGTAAGTACGTGAATGTAAGGAGAGGGGATATGACAAGGCAACAGAAAGGAATCGCGCGAGGTCCGTGGCCCGTGGCCGGTTTTTTAGAGAACGTCAACGGCATTCGCTTGGTATTGTTCGGAGACCACGCATACTACCGATCAGAGTAAGCGGTCGCTAGAATTTTCCTTCAGACAGTGGCTAAATTTGACATGAATTGTCGGAAATCCGTCACTCTTGGGACTCGATTCCTACGACCCTCGGTCAGAGTCGGCGCAAAGACAGCAGCAATGCCGGCTCGTAGCCAAATTCAGACAGTTTTTACTTTTAACAATTTAAGATCACTAGTAACCATGACTTTTTTTAACATTTTAAATATTTTGGTGGGAAACTGGAATATTGGCATTGATTGATTGATTAGTGATTCTGGGCGCGACAATTGCTAAGGTCATTAGTCCCGTAAGTGTACCGCTGGATGGTGAGATCCGGTGTCGACCTACCTGTAGGCTAGCGGGGTTTTTCCGTACCAGGTATTTCCAATCAGTGGGGCACCGTCCCAGCCGGGAGAAGATCAAAACGCGAGATTGATTTCTCAATAAGTGTGGTAGTGTAAGAGCATGTAATTGTGTACGTGTGTAAGAGTGAGTGAGTGAGTGAGAAAAGAGAGAAAGAAAGAAAGAGAGAGAGAGAGAGAGAGAGAGAGAGAGAGAGAGAGAGAGAGAGAGAGAGAGAGAGAGAGAGGGGTAGGGAAGAGTTTCGGATAAGGAAGCTCTTGACCGGTCTCCATGCATATGTGGTAGTGTAGTGCAACATGTGGCGTATAGTAAGTTTGTGTAACGAGTGAGGATATGACAAGGAAGGGGAATGAAAAATCGTGGGCAGTCCGTGTCTAGTTTGATTGGGTACTGCTCCGGCATCGCCTGGTATTGATCGGAGAAACAACGGAAAACCTATCAGAGAAGCCGGCCTCTAGAATTCTCCTCCAGACAGCGACTGAACCCGATCTAGCTATCTAGTTAGTGTAGAAAATTCTGCCACTTTCCCGGGACTCAAACTTAAGACCTCCCGGTCAGAGGCTCTGTAGCGATAGGTTGATGACCTGAGCCTCCTCACAGGGTATATTGGCATTGATGATTCAGTTACTTCATGAAAATGTCTTAATAAAATAATGTATTTTCTTGTGTATAGGCATTTGAAAAATGTATGCATATGATTTCTGTTAAAGTATTTCGATTTTCTCTTTTCCAAACAAATCTATAATTTATAATCTTCTTCATCTTTAGTTCATCGTTCAAACGGCCATCCTTAGTCCTCTGTTCAATACGTCCTCAACTCCACATTTCCAGAATTTGTAGGTCTCAAAAACATTTTCAAAATTTCACAAAAAATGTTCCAAATTTTTTAATTAAACTTTTTGTTTACAGACTCTGAATACAGATCGTGTTAGAGGAAGTAATTAACTACATATAGGAACACGATTTATTCACTTTTTGATATCAGGGCCCCACAATATGAGTCTTCCTGACGAAAAATCGTCCGCTGCAGCATTCCAGTACCTTCTCTGTACTACGTAAGTACGTAGCAGGCAGAAAGTAAAAATCTAAATTTATCTTCATTTATCGTGGATGTCACTTAGCGAAGAGATGACCCTTTTCGTTGAAAAACACATGAGTCTCATACATGAGCTTCAAACTCTCTTTAAAATCTTGCAGCGAGAGAGTCTCGTCACTTCGGCGCGGACAAATAAGATTGTAAATTTATTTCCCATCTGTTCATACTACATAAAATGCCCGTTCGTTAAGAGCTTTAACATTAACACAATTACGTCCAAACCTAAATGTTAGGAATCTTCAAAGCGTGTATAGACGATACATAAAATTGTCCTAGGATTCAGTATTAGAAACAATACTCAAGTGTTGGTGAAACTAAAATCAAGGAAGACATTTTCGCAGTTTCTTATATAAGAGTTTCGATTGGAGATGCTAACTTAAAAAATGTGTTAAATAGATGTGAAGAGACAGTCGGCTTGGAGGGTATATTCAAGTGTTAGTGAAACGTTTCTTGAAAGTCATAAAACCTTAATTTACTGTAATGTATGTTGATAAGCTCGTAAATATGTATGTTGATAAGCTCGACTATATGAAGTAGAATATAGTACCCCTCCAAATCCCTATTTTGGATTCCAATCTAGAATATTCGCAATAATGTTGCAATTGTGACAAATACAGAGATTGTTTTCACCAATACATATTCAATGTACTATATTAGTAGTCCTTACAAGTTACAGTTCGAAATTCATGAGAAGTAAGGAAAATTGGGCGTAACGTTAAATCACCCTTGTAAACCCACCCAGTCCATAATTATATAAGTACAATGGCGTCGAATGGTAAAATGTCCAATCTTTTTATTTTTTAAATTCCATTTTAATTTTTTAACTTTTTTCATCTGAAATATAATTTGTATGAATTCAAAACGCCAATTTTATCTAAAATTTAATTATATTGGGCAGATTTTATTTGATTAATTTGATTAGATCTACTTAATTCATTAGTTACTCTTTCATTGTTATCGAATGTGCCCTTCCTTCTCACAGCTCAGTTTATGTCTAATCACATCTTCCCTCTTTTTCCGCCATTTATTTTTCCTCTTGTTTCTTCTTAACTTTCTACTTTCACTCCTCTCCTTATTCTCTTTTTCGTCTTGCAAGAAGCAAAACCACCTCGGGAAAAATCCTTTACATGTTAATGAGATGAGTAGGAACTTCATAAAAAATGTTGAAAAGTCAAGGCGATGGGGGCTGAGGTACCTCCACCGCGTGTTGTCCGCACGGCTTGAGAGAGCCGAGAGATGGCTGAGAGAGCTCTTGGAATTGCGTCAGGAGAGCCTCGGAACAGCATCTAGAGAGCGCCGGGACAGTGCCGGGTGAGAGCAAATGCCGGGCAAATGTGAGAGAGATGCTCCGAGCGAGCGCCGGAAGAGCATGCGGATTGGACAGGGAGGGAGTGCGAAGAGCGCTGCGAGTGCGTCGGGAGAGAGGCGGGAAAACCTCGGATGGGCGTCAAGAGAGGGGGCAGAGCGACGGAAGAGAGCAGGGACACCTTTGGGGAGAGGAGGAAGAGTGCTGGAAGGGCGTCGATAGAGAACAGGGTGAGCGCCAGGAGAGCGTTGGGAGAGAATAGGGAGACCCTCGTGAGGGAGGAAAGACAGCACCGGAAGAGTATCGGGAGAGAGCAGGTAGAGCTCCAGGAGAGCATCGGAAGAAAGCAGGGAGATCTTCGGGAGAGGAGAGAGGGCCGGAAGCGTGTCGGGGGAGGGAATGTAGAGCGCCAGGAGAACATCGGAAGAGAGCAGGGAGAGACTCAGGAGTGAGCAGGAAGGACATCTGGAGAGAGCATGTAGAGAGCCAGGAGAGCGTCGGGAGAGATCAGGGAGGAATTCGGGAAAGAGGAGGAAGAGCGTCGGGAAGAGTGTTGGGAGGCAGCAGGTAGAGCGCCGGGAGAACATCGAAAGAGAGCAGGGAGAACGTCAGCCACTCGGAATAGTGCCGGGCGACTCGGAATAGCGCCAGAAAAGTGCCAGCATAGTGTTAGAGACGAGAGAATGCCGAGAGAGGACCGAGAGAGAAGTGAGAGCGAACCGAGAGAGAACGGAGAGAGAGCCGAAAGAGAGCAGTGGCGAGAAGAGCGCCGAGAGAATGGAGTGAGCGCCGAGAGAATGGGAGTGCGCCGCGTGGGCGCGAGGCTTCCCGTATCTTGGCGCCAGCAATCGACAGCGTTTTAGCGGCCGCCGGGCGAATCGCGGGCTGGCGACCGCGCTCGGGAGGATCCTCGCCGTCGCCCGCCGAGGATCCGTCCGTGATAAAATTGGCGCCTGTAACATTTAATGCTCGCCCGGTGTGAACACGGGTCATTGGTGGGCGGGCTGGCGCGACTCCCCCCCTGCGACCTGTGCCCCCCTCTCCCTCTCCTCCCCACGTCCCACTTTACTTCTGCTTTTCTCTCCTCTCCGCCCCGCTTCGCCACCCGTTGACCCGACCGCGCTTCGCTCGCCGCGCCAGCCCCATTCTGCACGGTCGTTGAGAGGGTTCGCTAATGCGTCCGAATATTGGCTCGCTGCTGTTAAATCTACACATCTGGATTACGCGTCGATAAAAGGATAGATTGGTTCTGAATGTGATTTTTTATATTTGAGTGAAATCGTTGCGAAGTAAGATTGTCGCAATTAACAATTCATGTGTGTGCCACTAACGCCACGTCGGTCTGTTGTTGTCTAAACGACTTGCGATTAGATATGGGTGAATGGTGAGATGGGTTCGAAGAACGAATAGACGGATCCACAAATAGATGTGTTAGTTTTATGGAAGGTTATAACGGTTAGACTGAAAGCAATCTGACACATAAAACGCCTGTTATACGAACGGAAATGCTGGCATATTGTTAATTTCATTCTCTATACTGCTAGATTGATTATGGGACAGGTTAAAGGATGATATAAAATACTTTTAGACGTAAGTAAGGGTGACGCAAAAGCTAGGAACCTATTTAAATAATAATAATAATAATAATAATAATAATAATAATAATAATAATAATAATAATAATAAAGATTTATGATTTTAAATAAAGAACATGATGTATTTATATTTTTTTTACACTTGAAAGTAGAGATATGGGAGTTTATAGTCTATCAGGTATAGAATATTATGTCCTGTGGCGACCTTTAACTTCTTCACAGACGGGCTTGTTTGGGAGCATTCTCCATCACTGCTCCAATTGCAAGTTCTAAGGCCCTAATTTCATCTCAAATTTTATCAATCTAAATAATGGTGGTGCGAATTTTGACGTACATTTCTTCCTTCATGTAACCCAACAGAAAATAAACAGGGTCCGTCAAGTTTAGTGAACGAGTCGGCCATGTAAACCTCGCCCTCTTCGCGTTGAACTTGTCAAAAATGTCGTTGAAGGAAGTCATAGTGGCACGAGCCGTGGGCACTGCCATCTTCTTGGAACAACCTATCGTGACGCAATTCTTCATCAGACCTCATAAAATTATCCAACATAGTCCGCTCTTTTGCGCCATGAACATTTTCATTGGTGCCGTCCTGATTTTTTTAAAAGGGGGTCTATGATTTTTTTCGATGCCGCAACACATCACACTGTGCACTTTAAAGGATTCAATTGTCTTTGATGATTGCCCTTAGATTTTGAGTTTATCATATACTGCAGTTGTGTCAATTGATGAACTATGGTCTACGAGTATATTCGATAATGGAATATTATCTTACAAAGAATATCTTCAGAATCGTGGAAATCTGCTCTGTTATATGTTACATGTTAACAAATGAAACTTCTAAATTTCCTCTAAATGCAAGAAAAAAACAATAGCAATTGAAATCAATACGTTATGACTTTTGAAATACGTCCCTGACTTTTGCGCCACTCTGTATTAGAGAACTACCGATACTATCAAAATGTATTTTATGGTTAGATATTTTTACTTTTGTGTAAAAAGAAAGTATTGTAAAGCTGCAGCACAAATCGGCGATTTTTGACAGAAAAACTCGTATTACAGGAGCTCTGGTAACGGAAAAGTGGATGAATCTGATTCTTTATGTAGAAAATTACTTCCTCTATGCACGCTGTGCTGTCAGAATCCATGTTTTGTGGGGCCTTGATATTGAAAAACCGATTGTAGGCAAAACTGTCTGTCCGCTCGTGGTCAACGCTAACGCCTAAACCGTTCAGACGATTTTCTCCAAAACTGATATTTCCCTATCGATCTGAATGAATTCACAGCCTTGCGAGTTTGAAACAAATATTTTGATTTCAGGGAGTACTCTACATAAAGCCTTAACACATTTTCAAAATAATCTAAAAAATTGCAATTTTTTTATTAAACTTGGCCTTCAAATAGCTTTAAGAACGCTTTAAAAAGGTGCAAGCCTCATTTTCGTTGATATCTGAATTTTCGAAAATTGCCAAAGTTCAATATTTTTCGGCGTCTCCCTACAACTACAATATTGGAGATAGAGAAATTTCAATATGAAATCTTTTGTTCAGACAGATCTTCAAATAGGGTCATGTAAGTTTTTTATATAATGTGAATAGCTTTGCGTATTTTTAGTGAAATATTGAAGGATTTTAAACGATTATTTTCTCAAAAACGGAACTCTTTTTTTTCAATTTGCTTCTCGTATGTTATAAAGGACGTTATAAAAACAAGTTTTGGTTCCATTTTCGTGTAACACTCTATTATCGAAAATTGTGAATTGATGATAGAGATTTTTCTTAGTAAAAATATGTTCTGAAGAAATAAGGTTATTCGTAATTTCTGCTTGAAGTGACTACAATTTATTAAAAAATGTCTCAAAATGTCTCAAAATGTTTCTTTAAATTTTTCCTCGGGTGGAATGAAGAGCCCTTAAAAATGACGCAGGTGTCATTTCCGTTGAACTCTGAATATTCGAAAATTGCAAAAGTGAGAAATAATGCGTGAGAGTATATACCGTTGTCGCACCATTAGGTTTAATTCAAGAGAATTTTCATTCCAACTTTCCTAGTTTCGTTCAGTAGTTCTCGTTGTAGCTCTTTTAAAGCAGAAGATACGTTAAAACATCCCTGAATATTATGTTAGAGTATGTACTTCCGTGCTTTATTTCTTGGGAAACGTTAGGTTAGTGGTAAAATTAAAACATCTAAGTAGGTGTAAAATTATAAAGTATTGTACAAGCTGACAAGAAATGTTGTACGTACGATAAATGTATTGTTTACCATGTACGTACGTTTATTTATAGTTTTTTTCTAAATGTCGAGAGATAAATTATTCGTAATAAAGGAATTATTTTTTGAGGTTTAATGAAGTGAATTGACTTCCTTTACCTCAATACTTGAACGCACGTTGAACTTGGTGCGTTTATACTTTTATAGCTTTCTCTTAAAGTAAAATAAGAAATTTATAATTAAAAGTAAGGGAAGATATTAACTTGTATAAACATTGATGAAAAAATTAACACGAATATATTTAACATGGATAGTATGCACTGATTTCCACGACCAACCTTCTAGTGTTTATGACATATCGAACTTGGTATTGTAATTGTGAAGTCCATTTGTATTTGATAATAAAATAAAGGGAACTGTGAAATATTCTGAGAATTCTGCATCGAAATTCCTGAACGAAATGCGTGAGAATGGTTGTGAGGGAAGGGAATAATGGGACATGTGTGCATCTAGATTTCACGAGACTGGATGGAAGATAGTGACCCATAGAATATTCTGTTTTGCGAATATGGCGAGGGCGGCGGAAACCACTTACGCCGTTAAATCATTTTATAATTAATCCTTCATGCTGTGTGTCCGTTCAATTGCCGGTGCCTTGTTATGGTAGGAATGGTACGTTTATGCAATTTGTTTATTATATACGCTAATTGAATATTAAAATAACATTCCACTAATTGGATTGCAAATTATAATCAGCTATTGTTGTTATCAGCACGTTTTGTCATTGCGTAACGGAAATGAGAATCTACATGACAGAGCGAATCACAATACATTAAAAATATGAGTAATATTTGGTGTTCAATGCGGTTTTGTCGGAGATCATGAAAATTTTATGTTGGTAGTTTTTTATGTCATGGTCATGGTGACTGTGCCAATCTTTTTTCTAAATTATAATATTAATCTACCGACATTAAATCATCCGTATTCGCTGATGGATCTTACTCTCTTGAAAATGACTATAAGTATGAAAATATTTTATTTATATTTTACTTGTGTCTCGTCTGACGTTGAAAAGATCACCTCATATGAATGAACATAAACCGCAATATTATTTCCTGGTATTAGGTGAATATTTTTTAATGTTCTTTCATCCTGATTTCTTGAACATGAAGTTCTGAACTCTATATCGCATGAAAGATCTGAACACTTTTATCGCAGTATTGCGTTAAAAATAATATAACCAAATTATTAAACTAAGAGTATATTTTTTTCATTCTCTCCTATTTATGTTTAGGAATAATTTAATTTGCCTTATTTTACGTGGCGATACTCAGGCCATTAGGCATGCTCTTCCGTCTGACCACGCAAATTCCGCTACGCTCCTTTCACCAACCTTTCACGAACCATGGGAGAAAGGTATTACTTGGGCGACGAAACAGGCGATTTGAATTTAGCTCAGAGGCGTCATTTAGGCTTGAGGATCTTTTACATGCAGTACATCTACCGGCTTTACTTCCCCTCCGAAGGAAGGCGTACGAAGGATTTTTTCGCCCTTAAAAATCCACGGCTTCGATCGGGTTCGAACCCGCAAACTCGGGTATAACAGTCCGATTCGCTAACCATTACACCATCGCCGCCGCCGAAGCAATGTGAAAGCTTCACTCTTTCAAATTCTTGTGCTCGTGTTTCGAAAAAAAAAATAGTTTTCAGAAAGGCGTGTTGGTTCAAATATCCAATAGAGAAAATTAAATGCTGAGAAATATATGAAAATACTTGTATTAGAATATAGTTTCGTAGAATACTCGCAACGTCAAAGTCACCGTGATCACTGGACAGAGGATTTTAAACTCTAAAATCTTATATTTCAGGCGCATAATTAGACTTTTAAAGGCGATGAAATTTTGTAAATCTTTTTAGACACTTGAAATGTATATAAAAAACATTTTTCATAAACACTTTATTCTACTCCACATTTTAAGTCATAGGCTTGTACTATAAAAATGGAAGCGAATGGAAATGTGGATAACTAAAACATGAAATTTTTACTCGTATTTTATACGCAAAAAAAGAAAAAAAATCAAATCTCAAAACTTTTGATTGGTGAGTATTTAATGCTGCTGATCGATAGAGCATTACTTATTTCTTCGTTTTATTTAGCGCGCAGCTAGATTAATCCCGGATTTCAGCTTCAGAGAAAATTTCTATCTAAGAATGCTTTGATAGGACGAGTAGGCATTAAAATGTTGTTTCTTGACGAAATAATGGCAAGTAATATATTCATCAATATTTTCGATAGTATACGTAAGAAGAAAGAAGAAATTTGCATCAATGCAGGGTTGCCTTCCAATTAGGGGCAAATATATATGTAACTTCCTTATATGAAATTTTCCCGCAGAAATTATGTATTGGACTATCTCTTTATTAGGCACACCACTATCTTGAACGCAAAATGTTCAATAATCGCAATGTTCTGAATACATCTACACACTCTCCAAAATTCGATGTTTCGTGAATGTTTGACATTGAAGCTAATTTTGAGAATGAGAGGTTTTTCTTTCTCAAAGGGACAGTTTTAAAATAAATAAAAGTTACCTCTTTTATTTTGCGTTATTTTACTGTTAAAACAATATCGGAACATCAAACTATATCCAAAACGTACTTCTGTTTCTTTCCCATAGCACTGCAAACTTTTTTACGTTCTTCTTTAGAATACTTGTCATATTCAGAAGCATGATTAACCGTATAATGTCATTACAAATTAAACTTCATGTGATTAAGTATTATTGCAAACTAATAATGTAGTATAGCTGCCGCCATCTGCAAAATGATACTCTTTTTCCAAGCTGAGTACAAAATTTGCTGTGAGGACGCTTTGGTTTGCGAAGTGCTCAAGTCGGCTTCCATGTTTCCGCGTCTGGAGTTATCGGGACACTGTGACAGAGGTTATCGCATGCCGCGCAACGCCCGGTCTCCGGTGTCGTGCTCTCGGGAACCAACACGGCTGAGCGCTCTCGATTCGCTCTGCTTGAGCAGGCCTGCTCTAGACGAATGCGTGAATAACATTTCCTTGAATAATTTCGGTTAAATCTTGGAACAGAAGCGAAAATGGGGATTGACTGTAATTCTATGAAAATGACAGTATAGCAGTTGCAAAATGGCAGTATATCTCATGAATCGTATCTATTTCTTATGATATTTCTGTTATCATAAATACCAAATTTTTGGATTTGAATCTGTTCTGTTTCTACGTTCACATTCGCAAACTACCGAAGATGATCTTAGTTAGACCTACCAATATAAACACATGTAAATACTACAATGTCAAAAAAGACATAATGGATAGACTACTCTAAAAGCTCAAATTATGCATATCAGCTTTTAGAATTCGAATGATTCTGTATGGGGAAAATGAACCTGTAAATACGAGCGAGAATCGTGTTCTTGAACTTGGTTCTTTAAACCAAGTTCTAGAAGAGCTAGGAAATGGCGCTCTCTAGGCTATGGAAATCGCCGACACAAAATGAACCCCTTTCTATAATAAAGCGTGTTTTTTCCACAGTCAAGCTCACTTTAACGTAATACGAGTGGATTTACTCCTAAAAATCTAAATATTTTATTGTCATTAAAGCATAAATAAATGGTTTTAAGATAGTGGGAAAATGATACATTATTAAATAATTTCTTGTTCGGGTGGTCGTGGAGTGCAGACGTCTCTTTCGAGAGCTGCTCCAGATTAGGATGGGATCGTACCTGCAAGAGAACCGGGCGAGGACGGCGGGTGGGCCGGGCGCCTCCTCGAGTGCAACGGTGATCGCTGTGTTGCTAGCGATCGCAGGGATCGAACATAATCCCGGTCCAGTGGTCAGTGCTGCTGTTAGTGCCTGTTATAATGTCATCCAAATCGTGTGTCGTGGACGCAACAAAAATCTCTCTTCGGGCTGTCGATGCGAATCCTGCGCCAATTGGTTTCACAAAAGTTGTGGCAATGTTAAAAGAGGGCAAGGAGAAGGATGGGTTTGTCTCAAATGCAAGGAACAGTGTGCAACGCCTGGAAGAAGCGCTGAGATCCACGCGAAGCGAATTCGCAGACCTGAAGGTGGGTAATAAAGCCCTTAATGAACAATTGGCTGAGTTGACAGCTAAAACTGCGAATCCAGTCGTGACTGAATCCGTAAATGAGAACGCTGGTGGGTCCTATCTTGTATTGGGAGACTCTATCGTGCGACATGTGGCAAAAACAGACAAGAATTTGCGTGTGGAATGTTTACTGGGCATCCGTACGGACCAAATGCAGCGTTTTGTAGAAACACGCGAACTAGGATATCTTAGTTCTTTGTGTAGGTACTAACGATTTTAAGGCAAAATACAATGAATTTATTACGAAGGAAATTAAAGATGTCGTCAGTACAACGAAGAAAAAGTTTCCACGTGCTGCTATTGTGGTAAGTGGTGTTTCACGGCGCAGAGACATGTCTTGTCGGCGCATCGGTCACACGAACAATTTAATGACCTGGGTTTCCGAAGCACATAAGGTAACCTTCGTTGATCCGAACTGTTGGTTGCAAGACCCTGACTTCGGTCGCGACGGGCTAAACTTAAATCGAAGAGAAGCAGGTAGTTTAGGACGGCTCTATTCGCGTGTCTGCAACTCCATGCCGAAGACTGAAAAATGAAAGCGGCGGTCTTCATGGCGCGAGCCGACTCAGCGACGCGCGTCGAGATGGCGGCGTGGCAAGAGACGGTGGCGCGGGGAGGAGCAGTGGCGCGGTCGAGACGGCGGCGCGAGACGAGACGGGGGCGGGGGACAAGACTGCGGCGCCGGATGGTGTCGACGAAGTTATTGCTGAGCTAGAAGACGACAACGAGGCGGCGTTTGCGGCACGAGAACACCACGTCGTAGCGGCGCTAACGGAGCAGGAAGATTGCGATGGGGTGGCGCCATTGCATAGCGGCGACGGTTCAGGTGAGGGCATTCGGCGACTGCTGCAGGTGAATTGTAGGTGTATACGCCGTACCGTATCGTAAGTAGTTGTATCGAAAGTAGTTGAATTCGAAACATTAATTGTCACGCACAGACCTTATGTAGTAATAGGCACAGAGTCTTGGCTCACAGAGGAAATAAAAAATGCACAAATATTTAGTTTGAATTTCATTTCATACAGAAGGGACCGTTAAGATAAAATAGAAGGAGGCATATTCATTTGCGTAAGTAAAAACATGAACGGTTTAGAAATGGAAAAAAAATTGTAACATCCCGATTGCATAGTACAATTTATTCCTCCGTACAGATACAGCACATACAGACAGAATACTACACATATTTACGTGGGCAGAACCATGTCCACTCGCACGACCAGCAATAGAGAGAGCCATGGACTGGAAACACCACATCAATACTGCCTGTACCCGCTGTGGGCAGTACAAGCCCTGATGCGGGTTGGCATCCCATCGTACAGGTGGCGAATAGTCTCCTGCGGTACACTGTTCCACGCCTCCTGCACCGCCTCACGTAGATGAGGCAGAGTTGTTGGGGAAGTCGCAGCACGGGTCAGGCGTTTTCCAATCATCTCCCAAACATGCTCGATCGGGGACAAATCCGGCGAACGTACCGGTCAGGGCGGTTGACGAACATCGCGGAGAGCGTGTTGCGCAGCGCGGGCAGTGTGAGGGCGGGCATTGTCCTACTGGAACAGCGCACCAACATCCCGTTGCAAGAAAGGTATCAGCACAATGCGTTGAATGTATCCAGCACGTGGTCAGTAATCCCTCCATGAACACAAAGACGAACGCGCGTTGTAGCTGATGGCACCCCACACCATCATTCCCGGAGAGTGCCCTACGAGACGTGGACGAACACACTCCGGACGCACGCGCTCGCCTGTGCGACGCCGCACACGCACACGGCCATCACTGATGTGCAGACAGAAGGGGCTCTCATCACTGAACACCGCTGAACGCCATTCCGTCTCCCAGCTGACACGCATATTGGACCACGCCAGACGATGGGTAGGTGAGAGTGGCAGTTGGGCTAGCAGTATGCGCAAGTGTAAGCCTGCAGCAAGTAGCCGGTTCCCAACGGTGCGTGGAGACACGTTGAGGGCCACATGTGCCTGTATCTGGGCGCGGGTGGCCGTACGGTCTGCCAACGCTGACTTCATGATTCGTCGATTTGACGGTCGTCAGTGCTCCGCGGTCGCCCCGAAGTATGTCTACGGCTATGAGAATGCTCGTCTATCCATCGTCGTCAGCACCGCAGCACCGACATTGCATCACCGCCCACGTGGCCAGCAATGCGCCGAAAAGAGCACCCGGCTTTGCGTAGCCCGACAAACCGATCTCGCTCAATCTGGTTCACTTGCTTAATGGAAGAACTAGTGCGACACCGTGGCATACCTAACAGTCTCGCCTAGCCCTTATCGCAGTGAACAGCGCCTTTTGAAGCCGTTGAGTATATTACGCGTCCGGGTCACTTCGTCACGCTGCCATTACGTCACCGGGCGTCAGTCATCCGTGAAATGTTAATCACGGCTTCTACGACCCCCCATCCCTAACGTCCCTTATCACCTACTTGATTGCTCGTGCCCTTCCCGGTGTTGCAATACTTTTTTCCGCCAGTGTATTTGCGGACGATGTACATACGTTTTTGTGTTCAGTTACGTGGAATTGGGAACAATACGATTTTAAATATAGCTGCGGAATATCGTGCTCCTAAAGGCGACTTGGCAGCATTACAGCAAGTAGTGGAAATATCTAGAAGTCCGAGGCTACTTTCAGGAAACTTCAGAATTGGTGGAGATCTAAATTTACCGGGTATATCGTGGCACGGTGTAGTAGATGCAAGAAAAAGGACAACCCCTCGTTAAAAAAATCGTTTGGACAACGGATTAACTCAGGTAGTCGATATTCCCACAAGGGCTAGCGCGGTGCTTCATGTGTTTCTAGTACGCCCAGAGCACACATTGATTACTCAAGAAACAATACCAGGTATAAGTGACCACGAGGTGTGTTGTTGCAGGTGAAGTGGCAAGAAACTAGGTGCTCACAAACCCAAGCCAACTGTTGTTTCAGTACAGTCGTGCTGACTCAAAAGGTTTTCAAAATACTTAATAGGGAACTACGGCGACTGGGAATCGCATGGTATAAGCGTAGAGGAAATATGGAACTCCTTAAAACGAATAGTGTTTATAAGTAGGGAATTAATTGTTTGTTGCAACAAAGATAGTTAAAGAAAATAGTGATCCAGCGTATTACACTACTAATATCTGGAAACTAAAAAGAAACCTCAGGAAAGCGGACGTTAATCGCCAAAAAGGTTTTCTCTAGGTGACTCTCTTCAAACTTCTACGTAACAAATTAATACAGCGAAAACGCATTAATTAAAATTATCTCCGTAAAATTCTACTAAACGAGCGAACAAGTTGGAGACATTTTTATAGATTTTATAGATACACAAAAGAAAAAAGAGGAAACAAAAAATCTATTCTGCTTATTAAAGACAGAAACGGAAAATTTGTACTAGCTGAACTCGTGGCTCATTGCAAAGTCGCTCTCCTTTCACAACTGAGGTCCGGGTTCGATTCCCGTCGAATTTTATGTGAAATTTGTTCCAACAAAACGAATTTGGCTGCTTCACAAGGACTAGACCAACCCCTGTGAAGTGTCCTAAACCCTATCCTTATTCCTTCCTAATTCTGGCCGCTGGGTAGTGACGGAGGAGCGCGCGGTAGGAGGCGCGTACGCGGAGATGCTACCTGGCGGTCCTCTTGACAACCGACTACGACGAGACGCGACAATGTTAACGGAGGATTACTCCATAAAACAAGCGCAGTAATAGGAGGATTACTCCGAGAAGCGCAAAGCGTTCAACGCCCCCCCAAGGGGCTTGGAGAGGCGTTGCGTCGAAGTACACACACACAAAAAAAAACAGATAAGGGAAGAGCCGAACAGTTTAATGCATATGTCAAATCGGTATTCGTGTTAGGATTGAATACTTTCAGTACTTTCGGAACAACTGAAGGAGAAAAATTTCAAGTACAATCACGACTCATTAGACAAAGAATTCGTCATTAGGAAGCAATAAATCCGTAGTGTTTGATGGTATTGCCGGAGAACTGTTAAAAATTGGAGGGTAACCGATGTTTACAAACTTGTCGCGATTATTTGAAATAAGCGTAAATAATCATTCGTTCATCATGAATCATTAAGCGTTCATCAAGATTGGAAAAGAGCCATAGTAGTTCCAATATTTAAAACTGGAAGGCGCTCTTGCATTTCGAATTACAGGCCAGTAAGCCTAACGTCAGTGATTTGCAAACAAATGGAACATCTGGTAGCTGAGTTCTTGCCATGGGACAAATCAGATTGGATAAGAGATTGGGTAAGAGAATAGATGTAATTGTTATAGATTTTTCAAAAGCATTCGATTTTGTTTCGCACGATGTACTACTTACGAAAATTGCATCTGCAGGAGTTGTGAACGTAAAGGAACATGGGTACGGGAATTCCTAATAAATCGGGTTCAGCAAGTTCGAGTTGGACATGAATTATCAGGAGAAACCTTAATTACATCCGGAGACTCCCAAGGAAGTGTCTTAGGACCGCTCTTATTTTTGGCATTATAAATGATCTGCCATCTTCTATTAAGTCAGTAATGCGCTTATTTGCGGACGATTGCATAATTTATTGGCGTATAGATTCGGATAAAGATAATTTTATACTTCAAAACGATTTAAATAGCATTCACTCCTGAGCTATCATTCATAAAATGAAGATAAATGTCGTAAAAAGTAAATAACTAAGCATTTCTAAATCAGCAAAGAAAGTTTACTCGAAATACCACATGGGAGGCGTAACTATTCCACAAGTAGCGTGTTGTAAGTATCTAGGGTTTATATTACGCCAGGACCTAGGATGGGAGAACACGTTACTTCCATTGCCCGTTGAGCGTGGAAGTCACTATACTTTGTAAAGAGAACACTTAAAAATGGGAACATAGAGAGTCGAAAAATAGGATACACATCCCTAGTTAGACTTATTCTTGAATATGTATCGGCTGGATGGGATCCCTACAGATTAGGTCAGTCTGGAGAGTTAGAAAGAATCCAAAAGAAGGCAATAAAATTCATATATACAGGATCTTCGAGTAGTTAAAATTCTCTAAAAACTTTAGAGGCCATCAGTGTGCGAAGAAAAAAGCCAGGTTGTGATGTCTCTTCAAAGCGTACAGTAAGTCACCTGCGTGGGCAGAAGTAACGAAAAGACTAGACACCTCTTTGAGAATTGGGAGAAACGAACGATCACAAATACAAAATAAAAGTAGAAGTCAAAGATCTGACGTAGAGAAATGTTCATTTCTAATAATTTCAGTAGTCGTAGAGTATTTACCTGGCTCTGTTGGTGTTTAAAAAAAAAGACGTTTTCAAAATAAGTACGTATAAAGAACGTATTTCACCGCCCAGCTCAACTGATTCATAATTCAAGTGAATTGTAGTATAGGTAGTATAGGTGTAGTGTTGAATAAGTGCAGTGTAGTATAGATAAAGAGTAGTACAGTGCAGTGTAATTTAGTGCAGTGCAGTGTAAAGCTACATCAATTAACTATACGGCGTAACTGAAGAAAGATAAGGTGGAAGTGTAGTGTAGTGTAGTGGAGTGGAGTGAAGTGAAGTGACAGAGTGGAAGGGCAACTAATTCGGATGTATAAAGAGCTAACTTTAAAAATTCACATTATGATTGTGAATTTAAAAAGGAAAATAAATTATATATGTGTGTATGTTAGTGTATGTATGTTCTTGATAGTATATATGTATATCTATGCATATATACTATGTGTATCAAAGTGTATGGTTTTTTATATATCCGTATGTATCCGTATATATCCATTTACTTTATGTAAGGGATGAGTGTGTTCGTGTTTTGTGTACGTGTGAGTGAGCTTTCGTGTATGAGAACGGGTGTGTGTATATGTGTTTGTATTTGTATGTGTATTTATATGTATGTAGTATGATGTAGTTGTAATTCCATTTATCGTGTATTGCTAATTGTTTTTATATTGTAATTGTTTTTGCATTGTAAAGAAATATGCTTTGTAAATCTGCCTAGTGGGCTAATGGCTACCACCTGACAATCAGCCAATTGTAGCCAAATAAATATTATTATTATTATTATTATTATTATTATTATTATTATTATTATTATTATTATTATTATTATTATTATTAATAATAATAATAATAATAATAATAATAATAATAATAATAATAATAATAATAATGAGTATTAAAAGTGTTTTGGGATAAAACCAATAAATTCTCAAACGCAATACAAAATAATACTCCTATAATATAATACAATATAATTTATACACCTAACCTATATGCACTTCTCATAAAATGTTTGGCAAAAGATCTTAGTTTTCGTATATTGATGAGGCAAATTTCATGGATACGCAATATCGCAATACGCAGTATCGTGTGTACCGCACCGATCATCAGACAGTGCACGTTGGATGTTTTTTATAAATTATTTCGAATTCTTCAGTTCTTCAAATTTTACAAACTATGTACTTTCTATTACTGACTTATTCTAAATTTACATTCTAAATAATAGAGATGTAACGTCCTTGCGGATCCTCTACTAAAGTTCAGTGTAGGAGAATTTAATGTTAATGTAAAGTTACGTATATGTATTGTATGTGGATTTCCTGTGGAGAGCTGTTCATACTGACACCTCATGTATGTGATTTTAGGATATTGTAGGATGAACATCCACAGAATATTATGTCATATCTGAGGCAGGAATGTACATTTGCAAAATACACGCAACGAGCTGCATGAAAGCTGACAGAATTTGAAATAACTCTGAATGCGTAACATAATGAACTTAATTGAGTGTTTAATTCAGTTGTATGGATATTCCATTTGAGGTTTGACAGAATTGAGAGACCCATAAATTTTGTTACCTTTACATCAGCCAATTGTTCATTTTCAATGGAGCATGCAATTGCCGATTTGAAACGCAAAATGCATGATAATAGTTTTTCCTTCGTTAAATATTAATTAGTTATTACGAAACCAATTTGAAAAGTCTGAAAACTTACTATTTGTTTCTTTGTTGCAAAGTACATTAATGCTATCAGCAAACAGAACTGTTCTTCCTTTTTTAAAGGATGAGGAAATATCTTTTACTTATAAAAGGAAGAGGATTCAGGTTGAAACCTGCGTGGAATGAGGAAAAGGTTGTTGTAAATGAAGCTCATATGCACGAGAGACTCGTTCGATCATATCTCAAACATGTTTTATGCAGTTTATGGAGATCTATCCAGAACCAAATCATGCTTTGGAAGAGTATAGAAACCTGCTCAAATCAATTGCAAACTTGTTGTTCTGTGCCGGAGAGCATTGTCCTCTTGAGAATTTTCATTCTCATCAGAGTGCATGAAGAAACTAAAGGGCTGAAGATAGTCACGAAATAACGGAACATTGCGATTACCGTCCAATGTAAGGTTCAATCCTACCAGAAGACCCAAATTGTGCCACATAAACAAACACCACATGAAAACCCGCCAGTTTGTAGTGACTTGTTGAGAACTTCGATCGAAGGCGTCTCCGCCGCACTCCAATCCTACCATCAGCTCCAACAGCTGCAATTGTTACTTATCGGAGCTACATTTCGCAGATCATCTCAAATCCAACCCAAGTGCTTGTCTGCATAATAAACCGCCGCAGCCGATTCCTGTTAATTACTCTGGAAGGAATCTCTGGTACGACCTGCATTGATTGTTGCTGTCCTATCACACAATTTACTTCGTTCATATCGGTGATTCTACCCACACGCTGCTCGTCGTTATTCATCACACTTGGACGGCCAGTACGGTGGCCTGAGGAAAGGTGATACCTGGAATGCGGTACTCAAGATTCCCCCTTCACACTGCAAATCGAGGAAAGATCAGGGTTTCAGAAATGTGTGATGTGTGTAGTCTCAAATGGTGTCATCCCGTGCTCAAACTCCACACCAAGCGCATACCCTCCAAACCATGTGCTTTGGCACCTAAGTATACTACAGAACTTTCATTATCATTAGGGTGCGAATATATTTGCACCAAAATCGTGAAATTATGTGTGCAAATTCGGTAAAAAAGATAGAAAATATGCAGTTAAAACGAATAAGGTGTACATACTAAAGTACCTATTTTACTTTACAAAAATTAGCTAAGTTTTCATCTCGAAATATAAACAACATATTTAATTTCTAATACCACAAATGAATATATATTTTTCAAAATTTCTGACGTAATATTTTTTCTTTAAGATGTAAGATTCTCCTTTTGCACATAAAAAGTTGAAGTCCTATTGAAAGAATTTGCCAAAGAATTCAGTTTTATTTTTATATATATATATATATATATATATATATATATATATATATATATATATATATATAAACAGTTAAAAACCGTGTGTGATGTGCTACTGATGGAAGAGACGTTCTGTGCACGTTTTCATAATTCTGTGATCCCTACCCTAAGCCATATAACAGTTGAATATTGAATTGAGAAAGAAATGAGCTTTTTTTGCAAGGGTTGTTATCAAAATATTGGATCTGATGTAATAAAGTCTATTTTCAAGAATAAATGAGTTATAGATTTGGGCACTTATCCATCATGTTCTCCGTGAAGGATTACTACATCCTGCCGCGACTACGTGGAAAATGATAATTTGAATAACTATATTTCCCACCGAATTCTGGAAGACGTGCACAGATAATGACGTTACATTTATGTCCAGAAGCAAAACAAGGGGCCATCTCGGGATTTGCTCAAAGGATCAGGGAAACTGGACGAAAAACCTGATCGAGATGGAGGTCATTGACCCGGAAGCTGAGATACAATACTTGTTATAGCTTGTTTAGAATTATACAGTCCAAATGGTAAATAATACATTAAATATCATTGTCAAAATTAATATTACTTTCCTTTTTGATGTTCGGTATAGTCTCTAATAGTATAGAAACACTTACGCAGCTGAAAATATTTTACTTGGGACTTTTCTATCGAATTTAATCGTTTAAAGTTATCTGGCAAAGTGTTGTAAAATAATGTACGCGTATTGTATGTTACTTTTTTGTAGTGAGCTGTTGATACTGTTACCTGATGAATATGACCACTGCGTCGAGTGTTTTAGTTGTAGCTATATGCGTTTTGTGAAAATATTTTCCCGCCTTTAAGTCATTTTTGACAAAAACAACTGATTCGTAAATCATGGCCACATCAGTAAAATTAATTTGTGGTCATGATTTACGAATCTGTTACGAATCTAAGGCAGGAAAGTAAAAGCATGCAAATACGCAATATCCGCAGCCTAGTTTTCATACTCTAAATCTATAAAACGTGGTCGCATGGAAGTCTGGTAGATGCTTCTATGTGGAAGAAAATTTGTCTTTGTGAATACAATAAAAGAAAATACAAAACAGTAGATAAAACAATCGCAAATAATTTTTGCTATATATTATTGCTGTGGGAATTCTGATTGCACTTCATATATTGTGGTGATCATGAAAATATTTAGCAAGTGTCAATTCTTGCCTTTTTTGCGTTCTTTTATCACCAGAAATGTATGTACTTTCTTATGATACTGGGTGCGGAACGTAGATTTGTACTAATTTACTTATATTTAATTCATACGATCTGCGCTTTTTGAGACGTAAATAAACATATATTTAATCGTTAACATTTAACATGATAAGTGATAAAATTCTTCGCATAATTTATTACATAACATCGGTTTTTATTGTTTAATTGTATTTTGTTTTCTCTTACCTTAAACTTTTATCATGTGTTTGAAACCTTATATAATTATGAGTGACAGTTCTGAAGAACACGTGACATTTGAGTAAGAAAATGCGTGTTGAGTTTGGTTATAATTCTTAAGCTAAGTCTTAAAAATCCTGTCTGTTTTTTAATTGATTATAATTTTCATTTTATTATAATTCAATACCATCGATTAATCATATTTCACATTCAGACGGCAGAAAAATCTCGAGTTAAATTTTACTCAAATTTGGGAATTTAAGATTCATTGAAGTACGTGTTAAATCGATTATCTCCTTGATTTAACGACATCTTGTACTAGAAGCGTGAAACGAAAGACAAGGTGCAAAATTGGAAAATTCATTATTTGAACTTCAAGAAAACACTCGACAAAGTTTTGTCTTTTGGTACGCTACTTTCCTTCGGCAACTCCCCCTTCTTAAGAACGAGAGAATTGAAAATAATTCAGGAAGAACTTTCATTTCCAACTATTCGGAAGCGATTACATTTTCAATACCTCTCGAGTTGCCGACTCTGTAGACGAGGAAAAGTTGTATCTGTTGCCATCAATTTATTATATTAGTGCACGCAGAACAGGTTTGAAATGTGGTGCTGAAAACCTGTGTCTACGATTGGGTTTCGAGAAGGGAACAAGCAAACAAAACGTGCAAACATCAATGTTGTATGAAGTGCTGTAATTGTGTTTACGGCGTTTGTAACGGCACTGCCAGAATAGTACTTTAGTTCAATGCTTCGGTAGTTGTCATTTGAATGCGCATGTAGTTGCTTATGTTAGAAAAGGAAACGAAAGAGAGATACTGAGTTAGAGGAGCTTGAGAAATGACTTGCGATTAATTGAACTAAAGGCAACAAAAGGGGAAGATATCTCTTTGTGATGAACTTCAAATGACGTAAGGAAAATGAAATGAAAATCTGACCTTGGTGGCTTGCCATTTGAAAATAATCAAACATTGCTTTGATATACATGCTAAATTAATTCGTTGTGTGAAATTACATTGCTTAAAACTCTCGTGGTTGGTATTCATTAATTTAATTATTAACATTAGCTGTAATCAATTGAATATTCGGAGTGTGGAGGTAAAATACTTTCATTTAAAAAAGTGAAAAAATTGCATTCAGAAAAATGAATACCTGGGTAATCCGTAAAACATAATTAGGTCAGTGACGTGCGGTGAATTGCATTGACCAATTGTTATCATATTAAATGTTTCTTTTCATATTATTTTTAATGAATTTCCAATATATGTTTTCTACAACATCGAATTTAAATCTTATTTTTTACATTTCTCTCTTGAATACAGGAATCACGGGAGAGTTGCGTTATTGGAATCTGACATTGGAGGAAACTTTATTGTCCTTAAGTATTGGTATGGGATTTATAGAAACCTGAATTTGACACAAAAATTAGACGAAATTAATTGTGACCAATCACTTGAGGTAGACTATGCATAATTATGAAAAAGTTGACGTCGAAGTGATGAATAAATAAATGAAAAATTAAATTAAGCAAGAAAAATTATGTATTCTTACTTGTTGTGTATTTACAAAATTGAATAGATGAATTATGAGCCATAGAGGATTATGCTAGAAAATCGAAATGAAAATGGCTGCATCGAAAGCTTGAGTGAAGAAGAAGAAGAAATAAGTTGATATTGCGAGGTAAAGAACATGAAAATGGAGAAGAATAGGACACAGAAACGTAGTTTCATTGCTCCGTCATAGTATAGGCGTGTAAATAGATGACATCTTTGCAATCTCACATTCCGACTGCTTAACTAGCGCCATTTGTCCATTAAGCATCTCAGCCTGATTTGTCTTGCCACGATACCTGACTTCTGTTCCTTCAACATACACGCTCCACATGTTCTCACACACACACACACGTATACACGCTCACGGAGACGGAGACCCAGGGCGCTTCCGCCTCCGCTTCTGCCTCCGCTCCGCCGCCGCCGGCCTCCGCTTCCGTAAGGGGCGGCTGGCAAAATGAATGCGTGGGCGTCATTTCCTAGGGGCTGCACGAGCGCGGGCGCCGAGAAAAAGGCTCATTTCCGAGAGCGCGACCCGGGTGCGCCGCCGCGCCGCGCCGCGCCGCCCGCCGCCCGCCGCCCGCCGTCCGCCGCCCGCTGCCGCGCGCCGCCGCGCAAGTGCAAACCAACTAATAAAAATTGTTGGAAACGGTCTGCGGCCGCTATGAATTATGCGAGTCAATATATCATATGGTTTAATCTAACCTTTTACAGTTCTCTGCATACGCCGGGCTCTGCCAACATCGAGGTCTGTACTTAACTGCTCTCTCTCACTCTCTGCCTTTAAAGCTCGGCGCTTTTCTCTGGCGATGCCGGTCTTTAGTGGACGCTCCGCTGGGACAGAAGTTATAATAGGCAGTTCCTGCCTGCCTATATGGCTGTGTGCTTCGGTGCGTCAGCAATTTTCAGCTTGACCATTTTGACAATTTAGAATGCTACGAAATTACATAAGCTAATACATACGAAATAATCCGCTTTATACCGAATTTCATATTCTCTTAAGACTGGGGAGATCCTCATGAGGAAGAACTATGGGTGTTGTAATTCCCTGGATTTTCTGTAAGCTTTACACAGTATGTCCCGCCCTCGGAACGAGATCACAGGGAAAGAAAGAGCGAAGAGAACGAAGTAAGCCAGAAAGAAATAGAGAACTGTTCAGTTAAATGGAAGTAAAGAATTTCACATTTTTCTATTGTATTTTGTAAATTTATTTAATATATTTTCCCGCTTCCTTAATTGACGAATTAAAAATTACTCCCGCACATATATCACTTATCGAACTTGTTGAAGTGTGCTTATCCATATTTTTGTTACTACAGTACTCTCTCAGTACTTTCATACTTCTATTAATTGAATCATTCCTTGTTGGAAGAAACAGTTCCTTATTGAATGAACATAACAGAAAGAAATTCCTTGTTGAAGGAAAAAGTTTTGTAAGTGACATTGTTATTATACTGGGACTAGATTGATACATCTGTTAATTTTTGGACATTTTCTAAGAAGAAGAAACAAATAAAATGTGTTCATTGTGCTTAAAACACATATCGTTTTGCGCCCTGAATTCTTGACTCAGTCTCGATCAGATGTACCATCCACTTTCTCTGATTCGTAGAGCCAGTGATAAAATAGTTTCTGGTTTCCCTTTTTTCTCTTAACGTGTCACTTTTCAAATATTATATACAATTTTTCTCGAATACTAAAGGTACTGTCTCTACAGCATTGGCTGATGATTTCGTTTTAAGATTTTCTCCATTGTTTAAACCTTCTCTTTCCCTTCCTAATGTTTTTCAAGCAAAATCAACGTATATACTTTACACAACACAACGCACTTTGTACCTGGAATATTGTAGTATTTTATACTTAGCCAAGGTTCGTAAATTGCCAATTAACATGAAATTAGATGATAATAAATGATTTGTGTGAAATGCCAAAACATTTAATTACTAATTGTGAAGTTAAGAATACCGACAATGTTGGCAATGACGACGACTTTAATCGTTTCATTTTAAATGCCAACGACAACCGCTAAACCAATACTTTACTCAATGTACCTTTAATTATTCAATTTAAGAATAATGAGTCCAAATTGTATTGTGATATTTCGAATTAATGCAATCACTTCATAAAATTAAGAGTTAATGAACTACATTTGTAATATATTTTAATTTGAGACTTAATAGTTAATAAAATATATATTAAGTAACGGCTATGAACTTATCAATAGCGATATTTTTTCTTTTGAAACTATGATAGTATCAAATTATTATTTTCATATCGACACACTACCGTCTGATTTTAACTGAGAGACAGCATTGTCGATGACTCTACAGCGATTCTGACCGGGAGGTCTTACGATTCGAGTATCGGTGGTGGCGGATTTTCGATAGGACTAGTTAGGTCGAATTCAGCTACTGTCTGGATAATTCCAACGAGCGGCTGCTATGATCGGTAGTTTTCTGTAGTTTCTCCTAGCAGTACCAGGCGAACAGCCTAACAAACGGGCCATGGACCGCTCGCGATCTTTTCTTTCTTTTCATTGTCCTAACCTTTCCTCTTACACACACTCGGAAGCCTTCAGCGTGCCCCGGCCGGGGCCGTGCCTCACGGGGAAGATACCTGGAGTGAGAAATGCCCTGCAAGCCGACGTGTAGGTCGGCGCTAGATGGCGTCATTCAGCGGGGAAGGAACAGAGCCACACCCGGAGAAATACATTACCTATACTAATGGGACTAAGGACCGTAGCCGTTGGCGTGGCCGGAAACATGAATCAATAGGTCCTAACAGTATTTTTATATGCTATTTTCAATTTGTTCAATTTATAGAATAGTAGGAAAATTAGTTTACAAATGTACAAGAACATGAAAATAGAAATCGCACAATGGCATACCTTGCTGACAAGTTAAAAATAAGTACATGTTTTGAATAGAAAAGGACATGTTACAGTAATATTAACGAAATATACAAATTACCAAATGTACAGACGTTAATCTTTTCAATCTTCTTGTTTCTTGACTGTTGTCAAGTATATTTATTGCAAGGTGAGTTTGGTCATTCTCAAGTTAGTAGTATATTCATAGTACGAGGAAAAAACATACATAATGAAATATCTTCTTTATCACTCCACCAGCTTCAAAGGACACGCCCCTAGCAATGCATTCTTCCCTGGACGCCAGCTGTTCAACTGCTGTGCTGAGCGGTCGTGCGAAATGGGGCGTGGTGGGGTTGGCGGGCATCGGTGCTTGATGACGGCTCAATGGGGCGGGGCGGCGCTAGGCCTGTGAGCTGCCGCTGCAGCCTCCTTCACAATCAAAGCGAGAGGCCAGGCTGAACCTATCACGCGCTCTGGCCCATCTCGCTGCGGCGGCGGCTAATGAAGTGCTGGTGCGGCGCTGGTGAGGTCGTTCTTCTAATTGCTACAGAGTCTATTGGCGTGTGAGCGACGCACCTCGGCTTATCCCTGAACAAGCGACATCAAAGGCTGCCTATTTCTCTCTATTAGTGCACTCTAACTCTGTGTGGCTGCTACTCACGCACTGTATTACAGAAATTGATGTGTGAACAGAGTTAGTGGGTTATCGACTTTCATTATCGCTTTTATTTGCTTAATAGAGACGTTAATTCGAAAGCGTATTGTTGTTGTTATCGCCTGTTCCTCTGGTTGAATTTCTTTTTCTAACAAAAAAGAGATAGATTGGAGATTCTTGGATTAAAATGACTACGATTTGGGCTAGAATATGATAGCCATTGCCTGTGTATGGTAACCTATGCAGAGAAAGGTATATGAGTGATACAAGATTGAATAGTTATTTTGCTAAAATATTCCAATTATTAATAAAATACTTGGTCACTTACATGAGTTAAACAATTTATAGAAAACTCTTCGGCTTATTTCATGAGTCTTTATTACATCGTCAACGTTTTGATAGTGCGCGATTGACCTTATTTAAGATTGAACCCAATAAGTAAATATTAACATAATCCATAAATTTATAATATATTAAAATTATTTGTAATAAAAATTTGCCTTCAACAGACTTTAATGACTAATTTATACACACCAAGTCAAAATGTTTAAAATTAACGATTACAAAAACCACAACAATTTCACAGACATTAGAAATAAAGAACTCAAACCAAGCGAGGTCTATTCAATCGTACAATTTCCTTCAGGAATTCACGAAGTGAACTTCCGTTCACGCCTTGCAGCACACGGGATCGGACTGTTGTAACCCAAGTGTGGTTACTTGGTTTGTTTTACTTTTATTGGCAACTTTTTTTTAAACTGCGAATTTCTGGAAATATTTGTATATCCTTTAAATATACACCAGTTATATTTATAAGGGAAAATGATAAATTTTTACTCAGTTTTGTTTTCTAAATTCAGAAATTAGCACATCTTTTGTTCATTTTATTCTCTTTGATATGGATGTGAATGGACACAATAGTCCTAAGCTAATTATTTAGTGCATTCCATCACGAATGTGACTGATGACAGGTGTTTTTGAAAGACTATCCTCTCCTTGCCGTCGGACTTTTAAATAGTCT
Organism: Teleogryllus occipitalis; assembly: GCA_011170035.1. Taxonomy (NCBI): domain Eukaryota; kingdom Metazoa; phylum Arthropoda; class Insecta; order Orthoptera; family Gryllidae; genus Teleogryllus; species Teleogryllus occipitalis. Next base: position 49,746 of record BLKR01009423.1, on the reverse strand, counting down.
CGCAACTGATGATCTGTGTGTATATTACGTAGGCAAAAGTTCGGGTAGTTCATATTTATCCAACACACTCTTGAAGTTTGATCAATAATGAAGGCAAATGTTCTGAAAGCTTTGTTGTTGGATCATCTTAGCGGATGAAATTCCAAATCGAATGACTGTCAATTTCTAATGAAGCGAGGTAATTCCTGCAAATGAACCAAATCTTCAACTTCTCCTTTGTTAGTTGCATTAAATAGTAATCAAAATTGTGTAAGCGTGGGAACTTCCAACTTCTCCGTTGTCATTAATTCCATTACACACAAGCCATTAGTCAATTTCACCCTGTCCTTGAGGGGGAGTTGTAATTACAGTCGCGTAGATGTACATTATTCACCTTGATTCGTGGCTCCCAGTGAAGTCTCGAGAGTCCCCGCTGGAGGTTGGAAACTACCAACGGAAGTTCCCGTTAATTAGTCATAAGGTGTAAAATATGCGTCTGCCTTGCGATGAAGTCATTTCGACTGTTTTTGTTGATATGTCGAAAAACGGGTTATCACGTGAGATATTTTCTAAAAAAATATGTTTCTATAGTATATTCTTTTATCACATGAACTACTCTAGACATTATTGTCATGGGAAGAGCGTATTTCTGTCGAACCCACAGGTTAAAGACAGTCTTGAAAGCTAAGTAAGAAAGCTAAAAGAATTGAATTACTGCTCAAGCAACGATGTGGTAAAGGTCAGCAATATAAATTATTTAAAGGCATTTCATACAAAGATCTTGTAATGGAATGCTGCTGTGATGCGTAGTTTACTTCGTTCTGAATTCACATCTCAGAGTGGTTAGCAGCAGCAAAAATTCTTCTGAACAATACGACACAAAATGGTTTTCCCAAAAGTAGCACTGTTCAAGAACCACAAATAAAATAAGCTCTTATAACATCTGCAACAAATTAAATATTTTAACAAAACAGTCTTCGTGAATACTGCGATAACATTGTATAGCATACACTTGAACAGTTCTTTATATATAAAGAATATCAAGAAAGTTACAGATTCGTAACGAAATACACGAAAAGCAAATATTTAATGGCTGGTGGCCTCCCTCGGAGCCTTGCATATGCATGTCATTAGCTGTGTCGTAAGCAGTGACGCGCTGAATATGCACATTCAGTCTTCGACTTCACTGAAGATAGATATAGTTTTAGTGTAGACATAGTTCAAGGTAGAAGATATTTTATAATAATTTAATGTCAATATAATAATGCATAACCCTATGAAAACATTGCTTACGGCATGGCTTGAATAGCGCGCATCGGGAGATAGCTGCATCGTCCTAGTTCTCAAAGCGGCCGTCATTGGCTCTCTTGTAGGACAACTCGATACACGCAATGCTATGAGCGCGATGCAAGGACATACAAGGTGATTAAAAAACAATATATGTATTTCAAACAAGTATGCATTCAAAACTAATGATCGCAGAATAGCTTGACGTTGCCTGGCGGAAAGAAAATGTACCCTAGTTTCAATCCATTGTAGCTTGATTGCATGTGCGATCCCTTTTAACTCCTCGAATGGTGTTTGTTCAGTTCGCGCCAAAATGGCGAACCAGGAACAGAAGGCGTTTGGTGTTCTTTTCAGTTGGCCGCCTCACTCATCAGATTCAACTCCCTGTGACTTTTCAATGTGGGGGTAAATTAAGGATATTGTTTTTGAATCACCTCGCCTAAAACACATAGATGAACTAGAAGATCGGACCACCAGTGCTGCAGCGTCAGTGACGACGGACATGCTTGCTCGGGTTTGGGGAGAATTATAGTACCGCTGTGAAATTGTATCGCCGGTAGAGGACATATTGAACGTTTTTAGATAAACTTTAGAAATCCGTAAGTAAGTGTGCAACATGGTCATAACTGTAGTATGTCAACGTTCCAAAATATTCCTTCTTTAAGTACGTATATTCTTTTTGAATCACCCTGTACAGTAGGAGGTGAAGTGGGAGGTATTTGACACGAAGTAAGCGAGGAATGCTTACCAGCCGCGGCCCGTCTTTGTACGCCACACATTTCACTCAGTGATTGGATTCGAACCTTGGAAATCCAAGGGTGGAATGCTAGCCGATAAGCTAGGGGCGCTCCAGAAACCCAGGAGTTGGATTGAGGAAAGAGAATCAAAATGTTTAAATTCTGGGAAGGCTCCTCGCGGCTCGAGATTTGCCTGTCACAGCAGCAAAATCAGGGAAGTAGTCCTTATTCCAACGGCCCATCGCTTTCGTTCAAGAGACACGGATAAACCCGTGCCAGCGATACGCTTCTTATAATTGGATCAAGAAGAGGCGTGTACGGACTTCCTCATTGACTCCGAAGGCAGCGGGATAGGGGGATTGGGATCAGAAATCGTTACCACCTCCTCCTCCGTACAACCACCAATCCCCTGCGAAACGTGACAATGGCACAGGAGTCACCTCAGCTACGAACTGGCGCTGAAGGGACTTTTAACGTGTACTCTACTATATTGTCTTTGTCGGGAAAAAGTAATTATTCTTCTCATTCATTGTTGGTGATGTACTCTCTTGCTGATCTTATCTTTCATCATGTTCTTTCGTGCCTTTAAATCACCGATTTTCATATAGCATTCCTAATAATTTTCCAGTGACGAACTCTTTGAACAAACAGCCTTTAGGAGTTACGGGCCCATTTGGCGGTTACATTTTACACTTCATCACCTGGTCGCTTTTTGTAAGTTTACCAATTTCGTGGGAATATATTTCCTGTTTCTAAATGTCCAACTGCCGTTGCTACCCCACAGCTACTTAGCAGACGTTATGTTATACATGTTATTTGACTGTTCAAAAATTTTCTGCCCAAGCCGAGAATCGAACTCGGAACTCCCGCTACACAACCAGTCGCGAAACGCGAAAACCCGTCCCATTTTCGTTGAACTCTGAATTTTTGAATGTTGCAAAATTTCAAACTTTTCGTGGTGTCTTCCTATTTACCTAGAATATTGAAAATAGAGATTTTCTTCTTTAGGAAACCTGTTCTTCAAGGGCAGATCATTAAATAAGGTCAAGTACAATTTTTCGACAATATGAGTAGTTTTCGCGAAATTTTGCGTAAAATATAGGTAATTTATAAACTATTATTTTCTCAAAAAGGAACACAACATTTTTTCTTTTAATATTTTTTCGAATAGATACGCAATATAAAAATGGTGCATGTTCTATTTTCGGCGAACTCTCAATTTTTTTAGAAAATTGCAATAAGTTAACAATGCAAAATTGCAATATTGATGATAAAGATTGTTTTATATACTGAACTTGTTCTAAAAAATAGGTCTTAAAATACGGTCTTGTACATTTTTAAACAAAACGAATATTTTCAGCGTAATTAGTGCTTGATAAAACATTCTGAAAACAGCTACATATGTTTTCTTGAATTTGTTCTCCGATGTAGCAAAGAACAGTTAAAAAGTAGGGCAGGTTACATTGTCGATGAATTCCATGAATTTTCGAAATATCCTCAAGTTTTAAATAATGCGAGGAAGTATGTGCTCCTGAGCACCACTAATTGTTTACATTTTTACTAATTGTTTTGCTAAATGGCGAATTACTCAAGGCTAACCTTTGGTGCGGAAAAAATATCAGGGAAACGGCCCTTCCCTCGAGTGATATTATAAGGGGTCTTTCCATTATGAGCAAGCAATTCGTAATTTACCTCGATTTAGTACAATTTCAAGGTGTTTGTTATTTGCGGGATTTCAGCGTTTGTAGACACGAAATGGCATTTCACGAACCGCGAAATGATGAATTCAACTGCTTGCAACTGACAATTTCCCCCATTAAAATCCAGTTTAATATTGTGAACTTAACTTCGATCTTAAAACGGGTTACTATAGCGTAACAATTTGTTACTGTATTTTGTTTGCTTTATAGATCTCGTAGAAGTGCCTGAGAAATGTCGGTTATGATAAAATTCGGAACTATTTACGTTCTAGGAGGGATTTTGTACCCATTCCGTGTTAACACTATGGTTGGTAGCCCTACACGTACACACAAACAACTATCCATGCTCAATGCGGGATCTGAACCCCTGACCCTTCAAATCGTTGTAGTTAGGTCCCTCTCTTTTATGTTTCGGTAGTACAGGACATCTTGCGGCTGTATCTGTATTTGAGATGACTTATTCTTATTTACTGATCATAACTATTTTCTTCTGTCATCCATATTGTCTTCAGAAAAATCAAATCTTCATTGCGCGTTTTCGCAATCAATTTATTATCGCAATGTTATCGCAGTCGACTTATTCTTATTTATTGATCATAACTATTTTCTCCTGTCATCCGTATTGTCTTCTGGAAAATCAAACTTGCATTGCGCGTTTCCGCAGTCAATCTCGTATTACGTCCACATTATCATTTTCGTAGCTATCCTTGACATCGCGATATGTCCTTGGCATTTCTTGAATTTCATTATTTATTGAATTTTATTTGTTTGTATGTGTGTGTGTGTGTCTGCAAATTTGCTGCCTTTGTGATGATATTTGTAAGCTTATTCAGTAAATACGTATTTACTACCATTAACATCCAGTGTTTTCATCTTTATATCTCTTTTTATTTTTTATTTGTCAGTTATTGCTTGTCGTTACCTTCTATACGGAGCTCGATGTACATTGCATAACTTACCTGGATTGAGAGGATCGTGATTACGAAGGAAATATAAAACAGTTCAATGATGCCACATGTTCTGTTATGGACGGACTTACGAGAAATGAAAGGGAAATAAGGGAGAGAAATATGACAAAAAAACGAGTCAAGTTAACATCTAGTTAATTAGTGAATAAGTAAATCTAAATCATTAGAATTATGTTAAAAAAATAATCATGTATGTGTCTCGGATGTTAAGTGGTTCGAATGATTTTGGTCGACAAAAAGCTGGCAGGTCAAAGGCATTCGGGATTTTGTCGCCGCTTAATCATTGGAACCCTAATAATGCCCTTGGTGCATAAATAACTATTGATGGCACAGTGTTGTCTTTTTAGATTAACCGGAAAACATTTATTTATTTATATATTTCACGTCTAAAGCTGATAAGAGGTGTGTGTGTGTGTGTGTGTGTGTGTGTGTGTGTGTGTGTGTGTGTGTGTGTGGTGTATGAGGATGAGTGGTAACCTTTTGAAAACATCTCATTCGTGCTTTTTCACGCGTTAGTTACTAGTTTCCAGTTCGTAGATACTCTGGGTAAACGCTACCTTAGGGAAGAAAGGTACCAAGGGACGATGGCCCATGTGGAGCGCATGTGTTTTATCATCCCATTGCGACATCTGTTGTAGAATACATACTTCACCCGTCCCTTGCGTTATAAATCAAAACGTTTTAGCGCAAAATTAGTTTCAGAATATGTGGAGGCGGGCCACCCGAGGGAGCGGCGGTGGCAGCAGCTGTTGTCGGGCGCGGATGCATTGGACACAAGTATCGACTTGGCGATGGGCTTCAAGATTTAGGGGTTGACTTGAACGTAGTCGGAGGGGAGGCGAAGGCTGTCGCCCTCCGCTGCGGCCACCGCCGCTTCCTGTGCTTCAGTCTCTGCCTCTGCTTCCGCCTCCGCGTCCGCTCGGCCTCTTCCTCTGCCTCCGCTTCGCCCTCAGCGTCCGTTTCCACCTCCGTCTGACTGGACCTACGTCTCCGCCTTCGTGTTCGCCTTAGCCATACCCTCACCCTCAGCCTCCCTTTCTTCAACCTCGCTTTCTCACTGACTTTTTGGGCTTCTTTCGGAGCTGCCGACAAGCCCTCCACCTCACCACCCGTTTCTGCCCTGCCTGTCGCTTCCGCTTCTCTCGCCTCCGCCTCCCGCTCCCGTTTCTCGCTTCCGCCTCTCGCCTCTGCCTGTCGCATCTTCTTGTCGCCCCCAGCTCTCGCTTCGTCCTGTCGCCTCCGCCTCTCGCTTCCACCTCTCATCTCCGCCTCTTGTCTCCGCTTGGCCCCTCCGCCACTACTTGTGCCTGTATCTCCGCTGACGCATCCATCGTATCCTCTGCCACCACTCTAGTTCCAAACTATTTTGCTTGTACACGATATGAAGAAATAAAACACGACAGTATGCACGGACAACAACGCGGAAATGTATACGACAGTATGCATGGACAACAACACGTAAAAAACATATTGTCGACCTGGTTCACCTTGATAGTGGTGATCGATTCAGTTGCTCCGAAATTCATCTTTTTTTTAAAAAAATACATTGTCACCGTCGATTAGGTAGATTTGATACATTCGACAGGTTTGATACAGGCAAAAATTATTTCTGTATTTACCTTTTTTCTGGCAAACTACACATTTTCATGGGTTTCTGACATACTACATATGGGTTAATTTCAATTCCATCATTATTTTTAGAGACGTTTCAACATGACACATTTGACATCAATGACATCATTTGGCATATTTCTTAACATTACAACTGATTAGTCAAAGTAGCATTTCTATTTTCCAATAATTTTAAAATTGCTAGTAAATCCCATTGACATTTTCGGGAATGTCACGACAGTGTCATCATCATTTAATTCAGTTACACATTGACACTTAGGTTTAAGTATCACGTTTCCTTCTTTTGGAAATTTACTTTTACATCGACGTTTAACGAGCAAGAAATTTACCAAGATCTTAAAAATAGCGCAAAGTTTTTCCCATATTAGTAAAAAATGAAAACTAGGAACACGGTGAAAGTTTTTATTTTTTCCTCACAGTTGACCAATAAAATGGCCGAGCAGTCACTGTTCATAAAGTCTTTTACAATTTTATCACACTTTTGTGCGTTTTTGCATGATGTGTGAAAAAAGTATTTTTGCGATGCCCAAACACGAAATCAAAGTTTGGTGGTATGATTCAATAAACAGTTCAGAAAATGATGTAGAGAATTGTTTCTCCTTGGTGTAATTATAATATTTATGGATTAAAATGTATGGAATTTGAATATTTTGAAGTTTTATTTTAATTTTTTGCGTAGCTAGACTATAAAAACAGATTCGACAATATAACAGCACCTTTTCCTTTATTTTTCAACCATCAAAACGAAAAAATATCTCCCAAAACACCATTCGCTAGAGTTATAGTTTTTTCATTATTGAACAAAAAGGCTTTGGTTTAATTTGGTTATCGATATAGAATTTCTTTAAATTAATATTTTGAAAATGTGCAAATAAAGCAAAATGAATAATGGACCATTAACAATGAAAACGTTGACATAGACGTCAAGACATAAATATGCATTTTTTAACATGAAATGGAACGTAACGTATCATTAACAACGACCGTGAAAGTAAACGCGAATATAGTTGCTCTTCGATATCGATACAATAAACTCCCGGCACAGAACGACATGAAATCAAATGAATGGGATCTTGATTGAATGATAATTAATTAGTGTACCGTGAGTGCCGAATAATTGTGAATAAGTCGTGAATAATCCGTGAATAATTCTATGGAGGTCGCAAGAGGAATGGCAATTTGTTCTTCAAACTGCATTTGTTTCGGTGTAAAAAATATAGATGTTCGTTGGATCTTGTTGCGGTACACGATAGTGTCTTGTTTTCTGATCACATTAAGTGAGCGTGAAAGCTTGCAACTTGCGCGCTTTCACATTTACGGCTTATGTTTATGTTGCCGTTTACCGTTGTGAATGGTTCCGTTCAGTAGCATGGCACCAACCTCTTGTGTTTACTTTATATTTGCATTTAAATTTTATTGTGAATGAATCGTGACACTATAAATACGTACCATGTCACTCGAGAATTTGTTTGACAAATAGCGCGAATATTAAATGAGTTTGTCACTTTTTCTTCCCTCCATGCTCCCACTTTGTTTCGTCCCATGATCTTGCCCACACTGTCCGTGAAAATCGTGCTCGTGTTCTTTCCTCTCTATCTTTTCCCCTTAAACCAGGCCGTGCAATAGGCGTTTCCCCCCTTCCCTCATTCTATCTCATCGTGTTTCCTTCGCTCCAGGAACACCAGAACGCATTATGTCTATGGATTTCACTTTGCTCTTTCTCTCTATCAACCATCCTTTCCTGACGAGTTGATCGTTTTCTATAAGAGAACATGTGGCGCAAAACATGTGTCACAAAACATGTGGAACAAAGTTGTTAAAAGATTGAATTTTTTTGTTGATTGATTTAATTTTAATTTTAAATATGCGTCAATAGCATACCTTGATGTGGTTCATGGATTTTTAGCCAACTGAAATTATGCAAATAATAAAGTGACACTGTACTATTATAATAGACGAGAAAGTGAAGTGATAATAAGTGTCTTTTTATTTACGAATCAGTGGTTTTTGTAAAAAATGACTTGCTCAAGGGCGGGAATATTTTTTCAGAAAATGCCGAAGTCTATTACTATAACACTCGACGTAGAAATCATATTCATCAGGTGACAGTATCAACAGCTTATTACAAAAAATTCACATACAATACATGTACATTATTTTACAACACTTTGCCAGATGACATTAAACGATTAAATTCAATAGAAAAGTTTAAATCCCAAGTAAAATCGTTTCTGCTGCAAAACTGTTTCTATACAATTAGAGACTATACTGAGCATCACAAGAAAAGTAACATTAATTTTAACAATGATACATAAGGCATTAACTTCCATTTGGACTGTATAAATGAGTATAAACAACCTGTAACAACTATTGTACAACAGCTTCCGGGTCAATGACCCCCATCTCGATCAGGTTTTTCGTCCAGTTTCCCTGATCCATTGAGCAAATGCTGAGATGGCCCCTTGTTTTGCTTCTGGACATAAATGTAGCTTCATTTTCTGTGCACGTCTTCTAGAATTCAGTGGGAAATACAATTATTCAAATTATCGTGTCCATGTTGTCGCGGCAGGAAGTAATAAGAGCCAAAATTTATTGCTTATTTATGTTTGAAAATAGATTTTATTACATGGGAGTTTTTTGTTGTTTTTTTCTCCCTTTCAAAATTCAAAATTTATTGCTTATTTACCCTTGAAAATAGATTTTTTTTACATGGGAGTTTTTTTGGTTTTTTTTTCTCCCTTTCGAAATTCAAAATTTATTGCTTGTTTATCCTTGAAAATAGATTTTATTACATGGGAGTTTTTTTTTTCTCCCTTTCAAAAATTCAAAATTTAAGTAGTATATGACTTAGTGTAGGGATCACAGAATTTTGAAAATGTGCACACAATTCACTTTTCCCCATAGCACGTCATACGCAGTTTCTAACTGTTTTTTTGACGTAAAATAAATAAATAAATAAATTGTTCACAAATGTTTCTTTTGAGAATGCAGTAATCGCTCTTTAGTAATCGGGGATTATCTGAAAGTTTCCAAGATTTTGTCCTAAGTCAATCGATTGCGAACAACACTTTTAATATTTATTTATTTATTTGACGTGAAAAATTGTGCGATGTACTAAGGGGAGAAGTGCAATGTGTGCCGGATTCTTGAGCTATGGGATCTCTGTCCTAACTCATGAATATTAAATTGAATTATGAATACGGCAGCAACGAGCATTTGTGGTAAGAATTGGCATGAACATATTCGCTTTCATGTAGTAAAAGATTTCTGTAAAGGTTAATCAGGTACAGATTTGAGCTGTTATCCCTTATTATACCCGTCGTGACAGAATCGACATTTTGAACGAGAGAATCGAGAACGATTACGTGAATAACTGACTTTCACATAGAGGACAGAACGTGCACAGATAGTGAAGCTACGTTTACGACCAGAAGAAAAACAAGGGGCACCTCAACATTCTTGCTCAAAGGATCATGGAAACTGGACAAAAATTTTGATCGAGAAGAGGGTCAGAGAGTGCGGTACAAACAATACTTTTACAAGCATATCTAGTGTTTTATAATTATATATTAAATATCAGTATTTCTTTCGTTTTTGATGCTCGGTATAGTCTTCAATTGTGCGAAAATATTTTACTTGGCACTTAAACTTGTGTAAAGGTTTGTGACCATCCGTTTCCCCCGAAGCCTCGGAAAGCGGGTCACATTAATGTCCTGAACAAGAGACCAGCTGTTTGAACGCGCGCCAACGCGGAATGATATGAGAAGGTAACAATTACCTAAAGAGATCAATAGAGATCGCCACGTTAGATCGGGCGAGCCCTGTAGTTGACGGAGAAAAAGTCGTTCTTTCTCTAGACAACAGCGGATCAGTTCGGACGTGCCGACCACAAGACGGGAACTTGTGCTGCAACGGACTACAGAAAGGCATTCTATGAAAAACTCTTCAAGAAGACTAGAAGAGGTAATTATCTCCTTACAATTGATATAAACGTATTCTCAAAGAAAGAGACGAAGTGAAACATTTTAATTTTGCAATTTGAGAAGTGATAAGAGAAGTAATCAATAGGCATGAACTAACCAATGAATTCGTTTCTTTTATTTTCAGTTTATTTTTTTTCTCTCGTTAATTTCGTTTATCGTCGTAATAGTGGCTCTTGTAAATCTGTAGTGCTCAATTTAAAAGAATTCGTCGCCAATACAATTCTATCTGAGCATACGAAAAGAGTTTCAACTGAATACGAGACGGTGGGCACGTGCTGGTGAACAACGAGACTTCGACGGAAGAGCGAGCAGTTCTGTGGAGGGGACGGCGTCCTCAGACCGAGGTTGGTTACTTCAAGGCCGCGCCGCTGGGAGCTTCGCGTCGCACCCGAGAAGCGAAAACGTAAGGTCGTGCCTAGCGAACAGTTTCTAGATATTGGAAGGAAAGTTTAGGTTGCAGTCTTGGCGTAGAAAAGAGGGGGGAGACGTATTTGTCATACTTAACGATAAGAAAAGTATAATTACAATTTCTTTCCACCCCTAGCACGCGAGTAAAGAATCAACCTTTTCTTTCAAAAGAAAATTGGAAATGTACAGTTATAACTGGTAAAACTAGAAAATGAAGGAGTAATCAGTTACAGATATTCTCAGAATTGTTTTGTTGAAAGAGAGAGAGTAATTTATTACGGACAAGATCAATTCAGAATTGTCAGACTTGATTTTTAAGTAGAATTTGTTAATTTGTAAAAAGTAAACATTTCTAAACCTTTCTCATGATTGAAGAAAGTAGTAACTGTAATTGAATGTTCAGAGAGAGAGTAAGAAACCTTGTATATAGTGACTAGTGTGTTTTGTGTTTTTTTTCCTTTCAGCATTTTATGATCAGTGTGTATTTAAATTATCTTCTGATTGGTTCGTGTAATTGTAATAACAGCCAAACTTTTATAGAATATATTTGAGTGTGTGAAAAGTGATTCTCCTTGTGTTTTTTAAGTAATTGCATCCAATCCACAACGTTCTGCACGACCCTGAACTTCGCCATTCCTCTTATAATTTTTTTTTGTTTGCGTCCACTCAGAAAACCCCCATTCTGAGCTAGTCGGACGGGTGGGTCGCAGGTTTTAATTGGTTAACGCCATCTGACAATGGGTTATAAAATAATGTCAATTAATTTTATGTGATGTTTGGCAGTGAACACATGATGATTGACACATGATGAATATGATTACTATTTCGTCTTAACGTGAACGTAATTATAGTCACGGTTGTCTGTATTGGTTGAAAATATGTTCCCAGCCTTGAGCAAGTCATTTTTTACATAAATCACTAATTCGTATTAATATTAATATTATTACTTGCTTAATATTTCTGAAATTCTTTTCTGTAATCTAAAAATCTGGGAACATAAGATGTGTTTCCCCAGAAGATAATTTCGCATCTGATGCGGGAATTCACAAAATACCCTCGGGAAGTATGAAGCCTGAATTTGAAGTAATTCTGAATGCGAGGCATAATGAATATAATTTATATGAATATTTCATTTGAGGTTTGACTAAATTGAGAGACCCAAATATTTCTATCTGGCACGATTACCTTAACGTCAATTGCACATCGTTCATATTCAATTGCTTATTTTAAATGAAAAACTGCGTTGGAACCGTTTTCCATTAGTTTACTATTAAATTATTAGTACGAAATTTGAAACATCAGATATTGTACTATTTATTGTTACTTTATTGCAAAGAATATTCGTATCGTCAGCAAAGCGAACTGAAGAGAACTTTTCTTCCCTTTCGAATCGTCGAGGGCATATCTTTTATACATAGTAGGAGGAGAATGGGACCAAAATTCGAACCTTACGGCACCTTGTGCGTAATTGGCTATGAATCATAAAGGTGAGTAAATAATATCCCTTCTTTTCAGTACAGCATATTTTATTATCATAAAATATGCTGTACTGGAAAGATATAGGAGTGATATATTAAATAAAATTGTATATCCTTCTTAATGGTGTTTCATTTTGTTTATCAGTGTATTTCTCACGGTTCAGCCCGAACGAATGAGATCACTAAACAGTGCGGTGGCAATCTCGTAAAAAAGGGTTGGGAGTTCAAATCCCCCTTATGTCTTCCCTCTTTTGTGTTCTGGCATGGTGACCACTCCCATCCATCGTGCATAATATTTCTATTCTATATTTTTTTATCTGCCTGTGTGGTGTAATAACATGTCATGTGAGACTTGTACACGTTGCCTCTGGACAGTGCCATTTGCTAAGTGCGTGTGTCACTACCAGTAAGTCTCGAGTCGGTGCCGCCAGGTCACGCACAATACGGGTCTCCCGGACACAGCTTGCGCTGCCAAGGGTTCTCCCTATTCCCCTAATGCCGGACCATGTTGACAGAGGCCCTCGGGCCACATTGTAAGGCTCAGCAAGAAAACACTGCATAGGGTCAACGGATCACTCAGCTGAAGAATGAGGGAACTTGCTATGTACGAAGTTATATTTCTATGGGTGTGTATCATTCCTCCTTTCGCAGATACTCACATGATCACGATATTTATTTACATATGTTCTATCAAAGGACAGAACGTTCACCAAAGTAAACTAGGATTTTGCTTCAACAGTAAAAGAAAAAATGAAAACATCACTGCCTTTTTTGAATTCAGAAAAGGAAATATTCCCTTTCGTGGTAATTGATACTTTTTAATGGAGATTGCTTTATTAAAGATACGTTTACATATCTTTCATTTTATCGCTTCATACGGATTTAATTATGATAGACTGCGAGTGTTTAAAAACGAGTGAATATTACCGAATTTATTTTTGTTTACAATCATATTTCGATTCCTGTTTTTCATATCGGAAGGAAAACATAATCTAAACCAAAAACATCAAAATTAAGTTTTGTGTTTCATTTCTGTAACACAACTACGTCAGCTTTAACTTTGAACATTTTTTTAGAAATATTTCGATATAATCTACCTCATCTGTTTTATTAGGTCTGCAGAAAAAAGGAAAGAAATATAGTTGCAGTAGCAAGACGAAAGGAAGGGAGAAATGAGAAAACCATTGTGTAACGTAAAGTATTACAGCATTCTAGACGTAATTTCTACATCCGTAAATTACAAAGGTCATACTACTTTAAAACGTAATTTGCGCGCTGTGAGCCATATATTCCTAAAACTCTCAGGCTATATGCTGTAATAGAGGAATCGAAATATTGTTACTCAACATTAATCATAAATCCATTAAACCTAGAACCTTATACTGCACGAGCACAATATGAGACCGATCGATTTGCACTCCTACTGTTAAGTGACATTAAATCGATAATGTTGGACAATTCGCTGTTATTACGTGCTATGTGTCGTGCGTTTGGTGACGTTTTGGGAGGAGGTGTGTCACCACCAAGGTTTTGTTACACGAACCCGGGTAGTGGTTAGTAGGGACATTATTGTCGCGGAACGATGCCATACTCTACGATGTCGTACGTAGGTGATTAGTAGGATGGTTAGATTTGGAAGATGTTTGTTTGAGGGTGCGAGACGTGGATCATTCAATTACCACAAATGTTTTTGTTGGCATTTGCTTGAAAACCTTTGTCGTACTTTAAGTATGTACCAATTACAATCTGCAATTTACATCTGCAGAATGACATCGTTCCGTAATCACTTATTATTTAACGCCACACTATCAGCTGAGATCAAAACAAAAGGAATAATTTCGTATGTCTTCCTCTCTCGTTGAGCGCGATGTATTTTCATCATACTTTAAGCGTTGACTAGGTTGGTCTGAGTGATCAGATCTTGAAGGTAAGTTCATGAAACAGAACACATCGCAATCAAACCTTTGTTGTTTTCCGACTGCGGGCAGTAGAACTGCGAGGTCCCTTTTTCCCTCTCTGCGACTGTACGCCGGCAAAACTATTCATGTTTGGTCATCCCTTCGGCAACTCTCGGGAAAAAAGATAGGCGGAGAAGGAAGGAGACTGTGGCGCCTTGCGTTGGGACGCGTTCTTGATATCGAAAATCGAATTTTTATCCTTTGCATTGAAATGTGTTTCTTCTCTCACCCCAGAGTGTGTTTCTACGGCTACTTACGCGGGGGTGTTGGGCGGAGGTGCGAGGAGACCCACCGCGAGAAGCCAGAAATGGAAGTGCAGTTCTTTCACAGAGAGGCTGGAACTACCTTTTCACAAACAATATATTTCCCTTTTTTTCTCCTCACTTTGGCTGGTATACCATTCTACTTAACCTCCGTTGTACATTACATATTATTATTGTTAAAAGATAGTGGGATAAGGGCCAGAAAGAAATAATGGTCTTAGTGCAACAACATTTCAGACATTTCAACTTACATATTGCTATAACATACGATAATGCATGACGGTGACACATGCGTCTGGGATTTGAATTCCGTCCTGCATTACACGCCAATACAGACCATCACCTTTTAGATGACGTATGTATTTTATTTCTTATTCCAGATCAATAACTCATTATATCTTATGACTACAAAATTGGCCAACTAAAAATTATTATTATTATTATTATTATTTCGTCTGCATGATAGTTATTGTGTCTTTTACTCCAAGATCAGCAGTATTGGAAATTAAATGACGATGAATGAATATAATACCGCAGTATATGCACATATCTCATTGCAATTTTGAAATTGTTACATAATACGAATCGTATTTCTCTAATTACCTAATCCAAAATAGTGTTATTCTGCGTAAAATAATATTTTAGATGTATTATTATTATTATTATTATTATTATTATTATTATTATTATTATTATTATTAATTGTATGACGTATTTCTGACATCAGTCGATGAATTACAGAGTAAATATGTATATTAAGTTTTATAAAATTTCATTAGAAAATTGATTTTCGACTCGGCGATATTGATAAATTATTTGAATTGATCAAACTCGATATGATGTGTCAAGTACAACAGTGCAATGTAGAACGTTCTCGAGTTTTAAATGACCAATTTCGCGGAGGTCCCGTGACGCCGGCGACTGACCTTGGCCGGCCTCGGGGAGCGCAGGCGCTTCTGGTCCCTGGCCCTCCCTCCCTCGCGGTGCGTGGCTGCACTCCGCTGAGCGACGACCCAACCCAACGCGGCCCACTCGGACCCGCTCCGCCCTCGCCTCCCATCACTCCCAATCTATCCTCTCAACCTCCCCTCCCCATCCCCTTCTCTACCAGCCCTCCTCTCCATCCGGTCCCGCGGCACCGCGTTAAGATGATCGATAGCGTGCGATAGCTCTCGCCCCTCGTATCGACGCGGCCACCGCCCTCTTTCCCCCGTTTCCTATCTAGATACGTCTGCCCTCTATTCACCTCTCCCCTCTTCATTCCACTTGTTTCGTAGTTCGTTTGTTAAATGTATTTAGTACAATTTGTGCACATGTAGTTCAATCTTCACCACAACCTTTGTATGTGTGCTGTCCTTTCCGGATTTATAATGAGGTTGATTTGGTGATTTCCCCTTCATTTTGTGCGAACCTTTCAAGAATTTGTGCCACAAAACTATCTGTAGTGCTATTATCTTTAATATAAAGGCAGGTTGCTTAACCATTGTAATTATAATTTAGAAGAATTAAAATACAAACTGGAAGGCCTGAAAGGACTTCAGTTCAACGTTGTTTCCTTTTTTCATTTGCTTATATCTTACATGGGCCATTATATTTTTGCATATGAAATACGAAAGGCTCTTTTAAATGTCATTTGTGTAGCAATTTTACAAAACAACTTTTTAGAATATGGTAAAAAAATCAACCAGAGAACTGTTCTAGCAAATTTCGAACGAGAACGCCCATTGGACCGAGAATTTCTAAGTGGAGTTGAAATTCTTCTTTAAATTTCTTTTAAATCCCATGATTTCATTTCGTTATATTGAATTAGGTTTATTTAATATGCAATTGATATAACCTTTTGTCATGAAAGTTATTTTGTTGAAAGTAACTATCGTTATAATTGTGCATAATAACAGAATTACTATAATGGAATTTAACGATTTCAACAATGATGCCAAATAATTTGAACACGAAATGAAATTTTTATTCCATTTCAAGGTGTAGTAACAACTCTCTACAGTACGGCATCGAACAGCACTGCACTTTGTCAGAGAAAGAATCTGAACACACATGTTTGAGAATTACTGCTCATTTTGAAACAGTATACTGTTTGAGTTCTATGTAGAAGATGATCCTAGAAATAGATAACGTCCAATATGGTTGTGTTCCACTCCAGATTTTTTTTAGAGAAACGACGAAAAAATTTCTCGCTATCTGCTTTAATTCCGAAGTTATTACGCGTTGAATATATCATAACGTGAGATGTACTCTTTATTTACTACTATTTTCTGTAACATCACAGGGTACCACTTTCGTGGGAATCAGCATTCGAGGTGACGTACGAAATTGCATCAGTGGGTTTGACAGAGAGCATTTCGTCACGGTGCTGTTAAGCGGCACAGACTTCATCAAAAAAACTTACATTTCTACAGTGCATATTTTGCGGACAGACAGACGGACGGACAGACGGACAGACGTTATGCCATCAATCGATTTTTCGGTATCGAGGACCCACAAAACATTCTGATTACACAAAGTGTTAGAGGAAGTAATTTACTACATATAGAGACAAGATTTATACACTTTTTTGTAACCAGAGTCCGGCAATGAAAGCGTTTCTGTCGATTCGCCTTTTTCCGGCGCACGACTTTTCTCTTCTTGAGAAGTAAGTGCGAGAATGTAAAAATGGGTAGCAGACCCGGGTACAGTGAAGCACTGGGGACATAAAGAGAAGCAATCCCTTTTCATTGATATTTTGATTCTCGTTAGGAAGAACATTAGACGAATTCGTTATTTTTGTACCTACAATGCCTTGTATAGGCAAAAACTATTTAGTTTAACTTTTGGTACTTGCTCTTCATCCATGTACTGAACATTACATGCAGTTGAGAACCATTCTATACAGTATGATTTCATTCAATAGATATCGCATCTATAAATTACGTATGGTAAGACGAATGAAAATGCTTGTAAATGTGAAACATTTCGTTGGAATACTTTTTACTGTTTCAAATATTCAGGCTTACACTTGGTTACGAATCTTCTCGGAGTAGTCGAATTATAATGAAATACTTTTGTCTGGAGGAGGAAGCTTTTTTCTGAAGGAAATAGAATCGTCTTAGAATCGTCAATCACATGTGGTCTCATTCTAGTAGTCTCTGGGGTTGCCAACCGCCCTCCATTTAGGAGGACAGTCCTCCATTGACGTCAGTTGTCCTCTCGTCCTCCTATTTATTATAAATGTCCTTCTTTTAGTAAATTTTTAACATTTGTTGTCATTTATTTTATCACATGACTAACATCTGCTACGTTGTATCGTTTAATGTTTAATTCAGTACGAAAAAAATGAATATTCTTTTTCTGAACGCCAACACACGCATGAATTATAGTCGCTGTCTAGCGAATAAAATTAAAAAGAACGAAAAAATACCCTTTATTACAAAATGTAAGAAAAAGCAAAAATATTTTTTTCAGTTATTTTAAATATGCAGTTTTCATCTGCATTTTGTGAATGAATATTTTCACTTATGAATGTCAAATGGAAAGAAGAAAGAAATGATGTTAGTCTTATTCGGGGAGAACTATTAATTTATGTTAATTTTGACATGAGTTGTTCAGCATTTTACGATTTTATAAAAGATAACAAAGCTTTACTGCAAGCTGCCAGAAGGGAAAAATGTACAAATTTATTATGAAGTATATTATGAACTTATTAAACATGATTTTCTTGCATATTCTAAAATTATATGTTGATTCTAAAATATATGTTGTTGGTGTTCTTTTTGCTTATCGAGTGTCCTCCCTTTTATATGAACAACCCTAGTAGTCATTTACGTTGATGATACGAAATCATTTTTATCATCATCCACTCTACGGTGCTTCTCTCAATCTAATTCAAATTGTTGTTTTCAAGAATGTTTTACAGGGCCATGAGAGAGTGATAAGCGATCTGGTAAAAGTTGAAAGTCTCTACAATCAAATCTATTTAGGAATTACGATTGGCCACACGCAGGAACTAAAACTACAAAATTTAACTGTTTCCGAAACTTTTTCCATTGTAATCATCGGAATAATCCGTAAACTAAAAAATAAATATTCGACAGATTTAGGTGGATTTCCGGATTGCTTTCTTTAAAAAAAAAATGTGTGCTTGCCTTTATATGCCCAATAACCCACATTTTTAATGTTTCTTTATGCACAGGAATATTTCCAGATACTATCAAAACAAATAATTAAGCCGCTTTCTAAAAAAATGCATAGAAATGAAATTTAAAATTATCATCCACTTTATTTTGTCAGTTCTTCTATTTTTTGTCAGTTTTTTTCATAATATTTGAGAGTCTTTTCTACATACTGGTGGAAACTTTTCTCAGAAGAAAAGAAGCGTTTTTAGACTCTTAACATAGATTTAGAAAATCAAATTCTGACCATTATTTCTTTTGTTGTTTCATCAATAGATCAAAATGAAGCACTTATTGGCATATTTTGGATTTTTCGAAAGATTTTAACCATAAGATTGACTTAAGATTTTACTTTCAAAAGTAACATCATATTGAAATCATAGTATTCTCGTAGAATGGATGTCCTCGTACCTTAGACATTGATAACAGAGAGTAGAAATATCGTACTGGCATGAAATAATATTTATTCGCTCCATCTTACTCTCTTTGCAAATTTAGAATGGGGACCCACAAGGTACCTAGGCTTTCTTTGGCCCTATCCTCTTTCTTTTGTAGGTAAATGATGTGCCCTCGTTCATTAGAAACGGCAGAATAGGTCTGTTTACTGATGACAGAATTTTCTTTGCAAAACGAAATAATAAGTAGTACGATTTCAAGTGTTTCAAAAGTAATAAATAAAGAACGGAAGTTAAAGCTGGATTAAAAGGAGAAATATGCATGCAAATATGCTCTAACATTTGTAAAATATGCGCCAGAACTAATCAAATATGCTCTTACAAGTAACAGTTTTATGTATTCATGAGCAATTACAAAACTTTTAATTTTAACAATTAATTTTGCATGTTTGTCTCTACTTAGTATTCTACAGATTATTTTTAACGTAAAATATAATGATTTCGTGTGTATCATCGTTGAAGTATCAATTCCAATGCCACAAATTATTTATCAAAGATAAATTATCAAATCATTCATAATTGGACAAATCGTTTCCAGATAACAGCGCCATAATATCATCTAAAAAAAGTTCAGACAAATACTGCGGCAATGAACGAAAGACATTCTCACATTTCTCTTGAATAGACTTCGCATTCACATTTGTGAAGTACACTTTTCATTTTTAAGGGGAAAAATATGCCTATTAATTGAAATCCCAAGAGAAACATGCCACATTAAGCACAAAAAAGCAATCAAATATGAATAATAATTTAAATATAATAGAAATATAACGCATTAACACAAAATGCACTAATTGTTTGCTGTGGAGCAAAACAAAATATTCATGTCAATATTCATGCAATTAAATGTGAATAAGTGGGACAGAGAGAGAGGCAGAGACGGACACAGAGAGAGAGAGAGAGAGAGAGAGACTGAGACAGGGACAGAGAGAGTCGGAGAGAGTGAGACGGAGAGAGTGAAATGGAGAGAGAGAGAGAGAGAACGGAGAGAGAGAAACTGAGAAAGAGAGACGGAGAGAGAGAGACGGTGAGAAAAGGGGAGAGGGAAGGAGAAAGAGGGAGATGAAGGGAGAACGTCTGCCGGGTTCCGCTAGTATACTATATAAAATCACCGTATTTGTTCATTGATAGTGTATTGTGGACTTTTGACAATTAGAATATTATCAAGCTAATAATTAAAAATATGAGTTTTCATAATTTTCGGGACTTAGTAATAAAACATTAATAATTAACGAGGAAAAACCGTTTCAATGCAGTTTTGCATTTCAAACACACTTACATGGGCTATTGAAAATAAAGAATATGCAGTTGGTTGATGTTAAAGTAACTAAATTTCTATGTCTCTCAATTCAATCAAATCTTCAATTCAAATAAATGAATTGAACACTAAATTAAATTAATTATATTACATATTAAAAAATCTTTCAAATTCTTTCAGCTTTCATGTAGTTAGTTGCGTGTATTTTGTGAATGTAGCATATTCCCGCCTAAGAAATGGAATAAAATTCTGGGGAAGCTCATCCTATTGTACCCAGACGTTTAGATTACAGACCAAAACGTACGAATAATAAGCAAGTGTCATCCACATGATTCCTGCGAGCCTCTCTTCACTGAGCTTGGAGTCTTGGCATTGCCTTGCCATTGATTTATGTATCTCTAGTTTTTGTCAAACTTGACTTACTTAAGGGGGGAACATATTTTCACCCAATACAGATGTTTGTAATTACATTGTGAATCACATTGACGAGGTGTCAGTATCAACAGCTCATTACAAGAAATCCACATATAATTCATGTACGTTATTTTACAACTCAGTGCCAGATGACTTTAATCTTTAAAATTGATAAGTGCTAAGTAAAACCTTTTGTGCTGCATAACTGTTCCTATACACAATTTGACTATACTAACCATTAAAAGAAAAAACTAACAATGATATAATGCATTACTTTACATTTGTATTATATAATTAAAAAAAGATATATCTACTCGTAACAAGAATTGTACTGGAGTTTCTGAGCGCACGACCCTCATTTCGATCAGATTTTTCGTCCAGTTTCCCTAATCTAATGAGTAGATGCTGAGATGGCTCCTAGTTTTGGTTTGTGGACATAAATATAGGCACGTTTTGTTGGGCTTTCCTTTTGCTATTTGTGGCAGTAATGGAGTCGATGGTTTGGGGAGGATTGAGAGGAGGATCGCAGCCTGCGAGCAAGGGCGGAGTCTCAAGAACGCATGGGCATGCAGGAAGGCTGTCAGTGTGGGAGAAAGAACAAAGTGTGAAACGAGGCCGAAGCCTGAAGGGTAACGAAGAGACGGGGAAGAGAGGTTGGAAACTTCGAAAGGAGTTGGCGCTTGAGACCAGGAACGCAGGGGGCAACGGCGGAATCTGAAGGTGGAACTGCGCGGGGATGCAGGAAGGCTGGAAGTATGGCAGAAAGAACGGAGCGCAAAAGGACAACGCAGTCTGAAGGAGTACAGCGCGTAGGAGCGAAGAGACGGGGAAGAAAGCTTGGAAACTTAGAAAGGGGTTGACGCTTAAAGGAGGAACGCAGGGCGCGAGCCACGGCGGAATCTGAAGGTGGCACTGTGCGGAGAAGCAGGGAGGTTGGTTTTGGGTATAGAGAGTGCTGCAAGTGAAGCGCGGGAGCCTGTGCGCCTGCTGCGCGCTTCAAGCCAGCAGTGTCGGCGGGGGCGGGGGCGGGCGCTGTGGGGGCGTGGCAGGGGCGGCGGCGCTAGCAGCGGGCGCGTTGCACTTACGTGCCCTCCGCCCAGCGGCTCAATTAACGCTCAATTCGCGGGCGGACGCGCGCGGAATGAGCGTGTGGGACGCGGGTGGAGAGGGAGAGAGGAAGGGGCAAGGGCGGTGGAAGGGCGGGGGAAGGGCGGCGGTCCGCGGGGCGGTGGCTGCTCCTGATTCAGGCGTGCGCTCCATTATCCGCTCGCGCCTGTCCACGCCTCGTTCCGCGCGCACACGACGCACAGCCACAGACTCGCTCCGACGCACGGAGAATGGAGTCTCCGCCTCTTGGAATCCACTTACGTGAGCCTTACAATATCAAGTAAATGGAGTCATTTTAAGAAGTTATTTAAAACTAATGTTTACATCCTCGCCTTACTTCGAAACAAGAGAATGTATTGTAATCGTGTGTCGGAAATCGGCGATTTTTCGACGGAATATCTCTTATTTCTTTACATTTTTTACGACTAATTTTAAACTTGCTCTTAACATCGCCTTTTTTTCAAAACATGTACTTATGCAAAAAATGAATATTACTAACAAGTTGCATACACAATGTTTGTATGACAACATTATAAGTTTATAAAAGAATCAATATTAATTTTGGAAACAAATTTTAAAAGTAGTTTTAATGGCTTCAATTTTTTATTAAACATTGACCTCGTGTAGCATAGAAAACCCTTACAAGAATGGAGCAGATTTCATTTCGTTGAATTCCTTGATTTTCCGAAAATTGCAAAGGTTCAAATTTTTCTCGGCGTCTTCCTACAACTACAATATTGAAGATAGTGATTTTTTTCAATGAAATCTGTTGATCAAAAACATAGATATTACATATTTATTATTTCTGTAGGTAGGTATATACAACCTGGTGGGCCGAACACTACAATTACATATTACAAATAGGAATATTAACTTTAAATTATTTAAAGGCATAATAATAATAATATGCTAACAATAATAATATTAACTACATTTTATGGCTGAACTGCACAGTTATTTTAAACTATTAAATACAAGACTACACGACTTTTTAATTACACTTCACTTGACTTTCACTTCACTTCACTTCACTTCACTTCACTTCACAACATTCACTTCTCTTTTTACTTCTATACTGCACTACACTGCACAACACCACATTTCAATACAATACTACTTTGAATATAATTATATATTTAATACAGGAACGCATTTACTAGTAATTAACACAATAATAATATTAATAATAATAGCAATAAAATAACAATAATAATCAAATAATAACTGTTATAATAATCCTAACTTACTAAATTAATAAAGTTTGCAAATACCATTACCAATTATTACCAAATACCACATCTTGAAATAAGACCTATACAATTTTTCCAAAGTTTGAGTAATTTTTTCTCAGAAGCAGCACCAACATTTTTCTTTAAAATTTCTCCTCGACTTTATGAAAGAGTCGACCTGGATCACCGAGGTGGCTAAGAGCGTTACCAACTCAGCGCTTCGATCCGAAGCGTTCCGCGGGTTCGAGTCCCACCTTGAACATGGTTGTCCTTTGTCTTTCATATATTTGTTGTTGTGGAGGGCCTCGCGTTCTGCTGACCCCAGATCAAAGGAGCCCGCAAGTGTGTTAGTGTCTGATTTATGGTCAATTATGTGTTCCATCGGGACGTAAAGGGCGTAACCGGCAGTCGACTGGAAAAAAGCCTTAGAAACAACGTGATAAAATGTTATTAAAAGTGGTGAACTTTATATGAAACGTGAATATAATATTAATTATAAACATTTTTCTTCGATAACATGTCCTAAAAATCAGGCCCTTAAAAACGGTCTTGTAGAATTATTTGAATACACGAGTAGTTTCCGGGTAATTCCTTTTTGAAATGAATGCAAATTTATGACAACATTAATGCAAAATTGTAAATAATGGTGGTATAACAGCGCATATTTTCTCGCATTGTTGTTAAATTTGCAATACTCGAAAATTCAGTGCTTTTGACGAAAATGAGATCTACGCTGTCCTTTTAAGCATTGTTGGTCAAACATTGTTGGATTGTAGACAACATTTGAAGAAAAAATTTGGAACATGTTTGGAATAAAATGTTTTTTTATAAATTGCATTAATTTTAAGTACAAATTACGAGAAAACTACTAACGTTTTCAAAAAAATTATACATGACCTTTTTTAATGAGCTAATTTTTTTAGAACAAGTTTTATTCAAAGCAAAAATTCAATGTCGTAGTTTTGATATGGTTAATTTTTGCAATTTTCGAAAATACAGGGTTCGCCCGAAATGGGACTAGCACATTTCCTACTGTTTTTACAAGGATAAATTTTAAAGAAAAAATTGGAACTCTTTTTGAGAAAAAAGTTTAAAAAATTTTAACAATTATCTATATTTCACGAAAACGTAAGCGAAAACTACTCATATTTACGAAAATTTGTACTTGACCTTGGTTCAGGATTTGTCTTTAAAGAACTGATTTTTATAAGGAAAAAATCCCCATCCTCTATATTTTACTTGTAAGAAGACGTAGAAAAAATTTACTTTTGCAATTTTCCAAAAATCATGGATTTTAACCAAAATGAGACCTGTACCATTCTCTTAAGCGTTGTCACAGGACGAATTTTAATTAAAACATATGGAATCATTTCTGAGAATATTTTGAGGGGTCATGTAAATTACCGTCAAAAATCAAAACATCCATTTCAAACTCACCGGCTCTTGAGTTTATTTAAATGGATCGAGGAATATCAATTTTGGAGGGCTTAATGGTTTTGGCTCTAACTTTGACCACTGATGGGCAAACAGATGTTTTACCGTCAATCAATTAATCGGTATGAAGGATCCACAAAAATTGGATTCTGACTACTCAACGTGCTAGATGAAGTAATTTACTACGTATAGGAACAAGTTTTTTCCTACTTTTTCTTTACTATGCTTCGGCAACAAAAGTTTCTCTGTAGAAAATTCACCGTTATTCGACGCACGATTACAATACATTTTCTTCTTAGGAAATAAGTGCAATAAAAACTATTGTCTATAATAACTATTGTCTCATAAACTGCTCAATTTTTTTCTCTAAATGTTTTCACGGATAGGAATTCGGATGCTTAAAAGACTTGAGTAAGACTCGATTTCGTTGAACTGCAGAGGTCAGATTTACTGCTAAAAAGTATGTGCTATTAGCACCACTAGTTTATACCTGCTTTAATGTTTTTTTCTGGCTAATGTAGATTATTATAATAATAATATTCAGTAGTATCCAATTCCGAATCTCATAGTCTGGAGTTTCCCATATTTTGATCACTGTGGATATTCTGACATTTCATGAATAATATGAAAACGTGTGTAATTTCGTTAATGACAGTGGTATTTTTCAATTTAGAATACAATTTCGTATGAAATTCAAAAGTATTTCCAACTTTAAAATTAATACTGCACTGACTATTTTTGAACAATTTAACTATAACATTTTTGAAGTTTATGATTGTTTAATGATTCCTCTTACACTCAAGTAGTATTATTTCACTTAAGTTCCAGATTCAGAAGCGTCAGAAAATATATTTCTGTGGCGATTACATGCTCACTTAGCATTCAAACATAACAGAATATTACCAAGAATCGAACTACGTACTATATAATTTCATTGTAACGTTACCTCAATTCCCTTAGTATTTTGCAGATCTCAAATTCTCATTGCATTTACTACCTTTTTCTTCCGGGGGCTTTTCTCAGCTTCAGGAGATGTCGATGTTATCGACTATCCGCGCCGAGTACCCACTATGTCCCTCCTGGGAACACATATTAACATTTACACTAGACATTGACACACCTGCGGGCTCCTCGGTCTGTGGTCAGACTCAGAAGGCCTTCCGCGACAACACACGTACATGAAAGCCAAGGGACAAACAATCATGCACACAGCGGAACTCGAACCCGCGACCGAGGTGCTGAGTTAGTACACGCTCCAGCCATCTCGGCCATCCAAGCCGGCGCATTTACTATCTTATCTTAGCTCTTAAATTCAAACTGGATGCGATAGACACCGTGACCTCTGTAGCCGGCAAATCGACCGTTGGCCGGCAAATCCGGCCGTTGGCCGGCAAATCCGGCCGTTGGCCGGGAGGTCCTAAAGTTCGAGTCCCGACGGTGGCTGA
Source organism: Teleogryllus occipitalis (assembly GCA_011170035.1). Lineage (NCBI taxonomy): Eukaryota > Metazoa > Arthropoda > Insecta > Orthoptera > Gryllidae > Teleogryllus > Teleogryllus occipitalis. The sequence continues at coordinate 23,848 of BLKR01009423.1, read as the reverse complement.
TTTTCGACACTAGCTACATAGTTGACTCGAATGCAACAACCATCTAGAGAATTCTAGCGGCCGACTGCACTGATCGGTAGTTTTCCGTGGTTTCTGCGTTTAATACCAAGCGAATGCCGGAGCAAGATCCTAACAAACGGACCCCGATCCGCACGACATCTTTCATTCCTCATTCACGTCCCTTCTCACCTCACACACACGCACTAACCTGTACTACATATCGGAAGACTAGTCGGGAGGTTAGGTCTTGTCCGGACTGGTGGAGATCCCCGTAGTGGAGACACGAAGAAAAAGAAAATTTGCAAGCCGACGTGTAGATCGGAGCAGAACTTCACGTTCCAGCGTGGGAGGAACTTTTGCACCCCTTGAAAAATCGAATACACTATACTTACAAGTCTCATGACCTACCCGGGCATCAGGACGTACCCTGAGTCCATATTTACTCACTCATTCTTAACATCAACTTCGCTACCCTTTCCCAAAAGTCTGCACTCCTGCGTGCCCTACTTCTTAGCCACGCATTTGCACTCTCTTCCTCCCGATTTGCAAGGCGTCAAACTCAATTCCAACAACGACCAAACCTTTAATATGAACACATTCCCCAACCCCTCTGACCCTCCGCAGACACTCCTCTTCATCCACTTGGTCCAGCCGTTCACTCCTCTCCCGGCGCCGCGTCCCGCACACGCTTTGCGCCCCCGCCGCCAGTCCCACCGCGCCCCTCCGCCCATCAGCCCGTCTGGGAGCCGCGCGCGTGTGAAAGTCCGAGTCCATTGTAATTTCGCGCACGTTGTTAGGCGGCTCGCAAAAATGTCGCGCGTCGCGTGGCGCTCCCAGCCGCCGCGCTCGTTTTCATTACGCGCCGAGGCCGCGCCACCCGCGCAGAGAGACCGGCCGAGCCGCCCGGGGGCGGGGGCGGGGGCGGGGCGGGCGCGCTGAAACACGCGGAATTGATTTTCGTTGTTACCGTCGCCCCACACTCTCCTTCACCCCACCCCTCCCCGCCCTGCCTCGCCAAGCTCCGCTGCGCCGCGGGCCGGACCGCGGCCGTATGTATCGGTTTATCCATCTCGGTGTCTTTATATAATGAGAGCAGCGTCGAGTGTAAATGGACCTTTTTTTCTCGCGTAGAAGCAAATTAAATAGGCGTACATGGCGAATAATTTTAATAACGCCTGAAGATCTATATCGCATTCAGAGGGAGACCCCTAAAGAATATATTTGTGCGGAACGTGGCGAATATGTGTTGACTGAAGATAATGAAGTTAGACTCAATTTACTTGCGAGTTTGCGAATCTCGCACCTTCTGGCCAGGGAGATTTAAAACGAAGCAGCTCGTATGACGGTCTCCTTGCCGGCGGACGCACCAGGACGGAAAGCCAAGCCATAACTCACGGATTAAAATCTCAGACGTAACCCAATTTGTGAGAGCGAGGACGATGTTCTGTATCACGGGCGGGTTAACGAGCTCGGATCCTGGGCCGGCCTGGCCGGCAGCGCAGCCGGCGGCGAGGCGGTGGAGGTGGCGGAGGCGGTGGCTGGTGCGTTCGGTAGCGGTTGAGGCGCTTCGAGGCAGTGAAGGGCGTGCGGGGAGCGCTAGCTGTGACCGCGGGGAGCGAAAGGGAGAGTTGGAGATGGGTAGATGGGTCGAGGGAGATCAAGTACGGTGAGCAGAGCTCGGTGAAGTGGCGGAGCGGTCGAGGGAGAAAGTGTGGTGAACGCGAGAGAGAAAGGAAGAAAGATTTGAGGTTGAGGGTGATGTTGGAAGCGGTCAAAGGTGGGTGGCGAGGTTAAAGGAGAATCGAATGCACTCGGGGCGAGTGGGAGCGGGGAGCAGCTGCGGGTGCGTCCTGACGGCCGGGGGCATCTGTGGGCTACGGACGTTCCACATCTGTGGGACGTGGAACAAGCGAGGTCGGTTGGAAAAGACGGGAAAGGTCGGCCCTGAGCGAGGAGGTCACGGGCGCTGGACTGAACCGGCCGGAGGCCAGAGGGGCTGCTGGGGGCCGTCGGGGGTTGAGGGGTCGGTCGCGCGCTCACGCTCGCGCCCGCGCCGGGGCCTGGCTGTCGAGCCTTGTACTTGTCTGGCACGCGGGCTAAGAGCCCCGCATAAATCCCTTCGTTCAGCTTGTCGGGAAGTATTGCGTTGCACCGAGGCGGCGGGTGGGGTTCTGCAGCGAGCCCTGCGAAGGTGCGGGCTCCGCCGCCTTGCCGCTGCGCCGCGGGCGCTCTGCTCCGTCTCCACTGAGCCCTGCCCCTTCCCGCCCCTCCCCCGCCCTCCCTTCCCCGTTCCTCCCCCGCCCCTTCTCCCCCTCACCAGCCCGTTCCCGGCCGCCGCCAAGATTTATAGCGCAATCCCATGCAGATCCGAGGTCGGACCGGGCGCCGTACCACGCCCCTCCCCGCTTCTCGCCTCTGGCCTTCTCCACGCCCTCTGGCCCGCCCTTTCCCGCGCTGCGCCGCCTCTACCCTGGCCCCGCCCACCTCCCGCTCCGTTTCTCCCGCCGGGCCGCCGTCACCGTGTTTACGCGTTGATCGGCAGGCGGGTTGCTTTTCCGCCACGCCGCCTCTTCGACTCGTAAAAAAGCACTAAACGCCATTCACATATCAGATTTCACTTAAGGAATCCCGGCCTCCGAGAAGGCTGCCAGGTACTTGCTTTACGAGCCTCTAAATCATATTCGATTTGTGTTCTGGCGCGCATATATGAAGGTGAATGAATGTTATTGAAATCAATGAATGGGGGAGCGTGTTTTATGCGCCGGCCGGATCCACCGCTGCAGGTATGGGTAGTGGATTGAGGGAGGGGCAAAGGCCAGGACCCCTTCCGAAAATTGTGGCTTCTTGAGCCCTGCTGACAAAGGGGCTGCTTGTTAGGGGCGGACCACGGAATATCCGAAAATGCGTGCATCCGCATGCCCATTTGCATCCCAAAATGAAATATCTCTCTATGTGTATCGGAAATATTTGTATATTGATTAATGGTACGCAGGTAGAAATGTGGGTGTTGCGCAGCATCGCGAAGACCACACATCCTCTACTGGTACTTTTATTTTTAATTTAATACATAAAATATTCCATTTGTGATCGTAGACAATGTGTTCCACTTGCACGTTGTACCATATTGTCAGTGGAAGATTATTGAGATTAATTTCAAGAAGAATAAGTAACAAATGTTATTTATCTTAAAAATATGCAGATTTTATAATTAATTTCCTTATTTGAAAAGTGATGTCCGCTAAACAAACTGACCTCTTGCTGCATACTAAAAGATTGCTGCTTGAATAGAGACGTGTGGCTTTCAGCAGTGCAGTCAGAGACATCATGGCTTGAAGCCAAAGTACGCGTGGAACTAGCGTGAGAGTTTAATAAAATCTAGGTTTTATTACTTCACGGTTTATTTTAGAAGGCAAGTTAACATCGTAGCTTCCTGGTATTTCCTTCTATGTTACACGCTAATTTATAAAGGATACTAAATTGTATCATAAATCTTCGATGCGAAATCCGTTTAATTACATGCATAAAGTGGCACAATTCATGGTATTAAGATCGGGTTTAATACCGGTAAGAAATTGATTTATTTAAACAATTAACCGGAGGCCGTTAATGCACACGCAATCTGGTCATCAACGCGGCGCAGGGCAGTAAAAGCTGACGGGCGGTCGGCGGCCCTCACAGCTTTCGCTGCCAGCCCTCTTGCAACACCCCTCCCCCAACCATCGTTCTCCGCCCCGCTCGCAGCCCTATCCACACCGCTTGGAGGCGGCCGCTTGTGAATTGTTTTTCTGTTTCTCTTTCTACATTTTACATCGTTTGCAATTGATGTTGGTCCTTGTTTCTCTTTTTTCTTTCCTATTTCCCAGTTGCAGAATGGCTTCGAGGACGCGAATATAGACCTGACTGTTCAATGTAGTGGTCATGGCAATTTTATCAACGAAACGCTGATCTACGTAACTGCACATGCGAGTTGGTGAATTACCCTAAGGTGTCGAGATTGTTCAAATCTCTCGTACTTTAAATTTACTATTTTTTCCATAAATCTACTTTTGTTAAGTTGTTCGCGATGTTGTAGAAATACATTTCAATAATCTTCTCTATAGATGCAACAGAACTCGTGGAATTAACTATATATTACCTTCTCCATACAAGATTACAGTTTATCTTTACAATGCTCAATGCTTATAAACTATGACCACATTATTTGGATGTTGAGGATGAGGTGAACTAAAACATTCAAGTAAATAAACATAATTTTATATTGTATGGATGTTGAATTGAATTTGTTAGTAGATACTTATTTATTTTTATTTTTAATTATAATGCAATTCAATTTATTTTGCATAACGAGGTTGTCATTTTCAAATGAAAGAAACAAAAAATTCAATTATTTTCGCGCAAGTACTTTTGTCTCAGGAATACAAAGATTAAAATGCGTGCATTTATTATTTTCATCAGCAATTGCTGTTTTTTGCTCTTATTCTTGTTGAATTACTGAGTTTAGAAATTGACACAATTTATATTCAATGTCTAGTTTTTAGAATACACCAGTAGCTTGCAGCAGCAAAAATGCGGCAGAAACAAAATCACAAAATGGTTTTCCAAAAACAACAAATACATTACTCTCGTATACAACTGCATTAATTCAAATACTTTTTAACTAAAATTGCCTTCGCAAATAATGTAACAACATATATTCTAGGTCTCTATAATCAGTGTTTATAGTGCCTTAAGTAGAAAGACAACAATGACAAAGCAGAAAGTAACAATGACAAAGTTTATTTTGACAAATGTTGACAATATTCCATATCCAAAAATCCGTACCAAATACTTCGTCAATTTACTGTATAACCCGGTGAGATATCCGTGTTCAAAACCAGTTACCAATGTACCCGTGGATGTCCCAATTACACAGCACTAGTCTCACATCCGTCAGTAGAATTAACAAGGCCCTGTCCAGTTCACAATACTAATCACTAGACATCGGATGTTTAGAGAAATGCCTATTTTTTTTCTAGAGAACTTATTTAAAGGCTGATAAGATATGTCCACGAATCATGACAAATGATAACATATGACAAAGTTTTAATGCTTATTTTTGCTTATTTTAACATAAATGCCTATTTTTTGCATAAATGGGTTTTTTAGGACTTTTTTGAATTTTATTTATTATATTTATATACAATGGTAAGATATCGGAAAATCGGCGATGGTCCGTGACCATTCATTACGAAACCTTCAATTTGCGTCTTGAAATTTAAAATTAGAAGAAAATTCCTGAAAGTATACCAACTGATTTTTCTCCATTTCCCTACTTCATAAATACCAGCCATGATCTAAGAACATGGACGATTAACAATACACCGAAAGAACCGAAATTTTAAGTGGAAATAAATATAAAATCCCAGAAGGTTTCAGTGTTGCTTGTGTTGGACTGCTAAAATATATGCCAGTCACATCGTTCAGATATCCTTCTCCGCATTCAAACTGATTTTGTCTCCCAGTCGTCGCAAATTTGAAATTGTGATCCTTGAAAAGTTACAGGTAATATGTAAATATTTCTGGTTAATGGAAACTATTAAGAATAAAATGTAGAAGAATTGTAAATATGTAAATCTAGTTTTACATTAAAATATACGAACTGGTTTTGTACATTTAAGTTTACAAAATGATATAGACAAAAATTACAATTTTTCCATTTTATTGTGTATGTAACTTATGACAGTACCTTTTTTTCCTTATTCTTGACTTTTTCAATGCCTTTTAGGCGCCTAAAAGGCGATTTTTTAGTGTCTAAACATCCGATGTCTATTTCACTTATAACACGCTCACTAACGCACTACGGCTTTCGCTCTTCAAATCTCGTAGTCTGTCACACTGGTACCCGCAGCCCCTACGTACCGAGACCCGCCCCGAGGCTTCCCGTTCTAGTAGCTCAGTGATGTCAAGGGCTCCTACTGGTGACGGTGGCACGCTTCGTGGCACCGTGACATGCCACGAGCTTCTCAGCGCAACTAGCGTCGGGAAAGGAAACTATCAGTAGTGAACCCGCCGTTTTCGAACTTCGTGGATTCGCACGTAAAAAAGAGGATATGAATAAAAAATTAAAATCAAACGTCCTTAAATGTATTTAAATCACGCCTAATCGAATTTCATATGTAAAGCGTAAAAGCGTTCAGGGCGACTTTGACTACCTACTGCTCTCTTGTGGCGAGGTGGGGTGGGGGGTGATTTTGTCTTAATAATAATAATAATAATAATAATAATAATAATAATAATAATAATAATAATAATAATAATAATCATTGTTTTTATTTGTGGCGAGGCTCAGGCCTTAAGGCCTGCTCTTCCGCCTAACCACTTTAATTAATTTGCAATTTTAAAAATTACAGTTGAGGCGTTCGGATGTAATTAATATTAGCTGACATGTCGCAGAAGAAGAAAAAAATCAACTTGTGACTACCATCTACATCAATTTATCTGTATGAGCCAAATTAATTTATTGTCATTTTTTGTTTATTCTTGGAATTTTGCTAAATGGAAAGACATGATGTAAGGAACATTCTTAAAAAATGAGATAAAAAAGAGCTTCCACTTATTCCACTTAGAATCAATAATTCAAAATTCGCCCGAAATGTCAGTTGTCATTATCCGACAGCCTCAACTGTGAACAATAAACAAAAAAGGGTGGTTATTTTATATTCTACTTAAGGTCTTTCTACTTAAGGCACTGTAAACACTGATTATAGAGCCCTAGTGCTACCCAAGGCCCACTACTTCTATGGTGAGAGGTGAGATCTAGCGTAACAAATTGAACGTTGCGCAGTCTGCATTGTAAGCAAACGGTCATACGATACTGTGCATATTAACGCTCTTTTCACGGGATATTACGGATTCAAAACATAGAAAATCACATTGTAAATGTTCCTATCAACTATGATAAATAAATTACGAAAAATATAAACGGATTTTAAAAAAACGTAATTGGAAATAACGTTGTTTGACTTGCATATGATGTCATTTCAACCCATATCAAATAAATGTTATATTATAACTTTTATGTTGGTGCAATCTATCTTCCAGTTTTTAATAATGCGAACAAATTATCAAATGAATAAAATTCTGACTTTCAGTATATACATATACTCATAGAAGTCATCTATGGATTGGTTGATAGAGCAATGAAACTTTCTGAATTGTTTTTCATCACCAAAATCTAATTATTGTGAAAAATATTTTATCACTTAATAATTATCCACAATCTTTTATTAATAAATACATAAAGAAACAGATGGCATATATCAAAATAAATTTTAAAAAATCTGATTTTCAAATAGAAAACAAATTTATTTTATCAAACCGTTACCTTTAATCCAAAACCTCGTAACATCCACCTTTGGTCGCTTTCGTGTTTATTACAAATAATGTTCTATTAACATTTACTTCTTTCATATTAATTTTTCTTTTAATTTTCTTAACACTTTTATATTGTCTGCCCAATAATTTTTCAATTTGTAATAAATTATTTGTAACAAAAATAAATATGAAGGAAACATGAAGACTGATTCATTTGTCTTGAAAAATTATTGGCGAGATACAATATAAGAGTATCAAGAAAATGATGACAAATATAAAATAAAAGTTGCAAAATAGAAACATTACGTTGAGTAATGCCCTGTTTCATGGCGCCAAAGGAAATAAAATAACTCGCAAAAATTCTTGGAAGGGGGGCATACTCAGGCGGAATGCAACTCTATGCATTCACTTATAGAAAAAATGTTAAAAAATATAGATTCAACTTCCATCTGGGTATGTTGCTATTTGTAAATCAGCTTGTCGACAACCAAGTCCATATTTGGATTATACATACTTCTGAAACCATAGGGAAGACATTACTGTACCCAAACTATATAATAAGCCTTTGAAAATGAACAAAGTAACATGTATGTACACTTACAGGAATTGAAAAATAATCTTGCATTTCATAGTTTCTATGACCAACTCTCATTTGAAACTTGACAATAAAACTTATTGAATAACTATTTATGTTTTGTTAGTTTTTTCACACCATCATGTTTGTCACTGAATAATTCTAGTCATCAAAATAAAACTGTATTGAATAAATTTTTATATTGAGCATTTTTTCCCCTCTTTATAGCTCGTTTTCAACAATAAATCATAATATATGAGTACCATATTTATATTTGTACAAAAGTTTGAATACAAAATATAACTTTTTTCAAATAATTTCACTTGTTATTCATAGTATTACAGTGATTTGTAATTTTAAATCCAAAAACACTGAAGTCACAATTACTTTACAGAAATTAGACTCAAAACCACTTAATTAGTCAAATCACAAGATTAGAGCAAACGAAAAGACAAAACTGCTATAAATTAAAATCATAGAGCCTACATATATCATAAAACCAACTTTGGATGGTTTGCGAATGATTTCATTAAAGTTAAATTGTTTTTATCCTCTCCTGTAAAATTCGGTTGTACTCATGAGGTTTTGGATTTAAGGTAACAATATGTTCCTCAAATAACAGATTTGAAAAAGAAATTTTCAGAAAAAGTGGAATTAGAATAATATATACAATATTTAATAAGCAATATATAATTACTAATAAAAAGATCCCATTTCGACATATGAATAAGTAATTGTTATTTACCAAATTGGATGCCACGATGCCGAAGGAAATAATATCGGGCAGACATAAAAAAATATGAAGACTAATAGATGAATATAGAAAGAATATTTTAGAACTACCTCATATAGTAAATTCAAATTCAAAACGCAAGATAAATGAAAACCACAAAATTTATTTCAAGAATTTCCAAGGTTAAAAGAAGAAACTCTTAATATTAAATAGACATCAACATAACAAGGACATAACATTATTGATGCATAAATAATACAGTCTTTGTACAGTGCTGTCTTATTACTTTTTGTGCACCAGCCCATTGTTAGTTCTGGTTACATGGTGAAGCCTTATTTTAACATACAAAGAAACAAGCAAGTTAACAATATCTTACAAATGATTAATGATTTTGTGGAAACACGTATTCCAAAAAATAATCATGTAGATCAGTGAAAATAATTTTACAGATTACATATTCCAATATTTGCCTGTTCAGAAGTTTCAAATTGTTAAATTTTGGATATTTGTCTACAGCCATTAATGCTCGTAAACAAATTTTAAAAGCATCTTGCATCATTTTATCAATGGCAATATTTACATACAATTCACATTTGCATTTTTCTACTCTCTTGGCTACTGCTGCAAGAGCCTCAGATGTAAAAGCAGGATTTCCTTCAACACTACCACATGCAAAGGGTATTTTCATGAGGTAACGATAGGTTAAATGTTTGTCTCACCAAAGAGTATGCAGCAGGAGAATAAAAGTGCAATTTCAATGCAAATGGCTTTAGAATGTCACTGTACGGTGAGTTTTTTGGCATTACAATTCGATTCAGCATGTCCGAGAAGACATCCCTAAAGTTTTCCTGAATAACATCAGTAGTCAATTGATTGATTAGATTCTTCTCTTTTAATTTTTACACTAATTATATGAGAGAAAGAACCTTTTTGTCTCTCTCTTTGCATTGTAAAGTGCAAGCTGCAACTTTCTCTGTCAGCTGTACCACTTGCTTTTCTTTCCGCGTCATGGCAAATTGTAACTTCTTTTCCACTTTGGAGGGACTAGAACTTGAAGCATAATTGTGCTCATGAGAAATTTCACCACAAACTAAACTAGATTCTAGCGCAGTGGATTCTTCTTCCTGATGAAGAGCAAAAGGCAGATATCGTTGAAGCACACTTTTTCCCCTGCAAACCAAAAAATAAAAACCTTTACCTACGTTTCTTACAAAGCACAATATAACAGTGTGTTCAAATAAGTATTGATGTTTTTAGACTTCTCTTGATAAGAATTATGAATTTACTTTGAACATCACACATTTGTCAAAACCATTAATCTTATTTGAGGGAAGAGAAACAAAAGATGATATCATTTTATTTCACTGGTATGACAACACTAAAATGTACATAGTAAATATAATTTGTATATTTCCTTCCTACATTAATTTAGTGTGTGTGTTGATTACTCCTGATGTGAGAAACAAAAAAATAATTTGATATGAAATACTACCTCTGTTGCAAGCAAAAAAAAGTCACACAAGGGAAATTAGTATTTTCTACGGAAAATAATGTACTTCAAAACATCACATTGTAAATCAGGCTGGAATTGTAGTACATGTTCATACCGTAAACAACTTTACTTCCATTCATTCTATTTACTACATTTATTGGCACACACACCTGCAATCCATTCTCGTTTTCAGAAGAACTAAAGGCAGAAGGCACTGCTGAATTCTTCAAAATCTTTTTCTGGCCACCTTCCCAGAAGTCTTCTGGTTTGAAATGATCCGAACATAACCTATGATATTGAGTGGGGATAAAATTCCCCATTTCTCTGCTATCAACCATTTTTTGAATAAATGTCATTCATTCAAAACCTGTAAACATATGTATTCTTATATCACTACTTAATTTCGCACGTTATCAGCTCCAAGTTAACTAGAGATTTCAACATTTTAAAAAACACATGTACAGTCACACGTTAAAAAATCAATTTGTTTCCGGGTACATTTCTGTGCGGCCATAAGATGCATAGGATCTTACTATAATAGAAAAGCGCTTGCATTTCCTAAGAATTAGCATCTCAAAAGCACTTCAAAATCAAAATTTACTTGGAAAATACCCACAACACTCGTTATGTACGGGCACACAACACGCTCGACACTGAACTAGATGCCTACAATACGGCTTAGGGAGCATCCTTCAATTTGTAACACTACACTAGCGCTATATGTGTGTCTAGGTGATACTATCCAATGTCTTTGGTGCTACTTGTGCCACGGATACACGCTGGTGGCTTCGATCTTGACATCACTGTGTAGTTGGTTCTTGGGGCTGGCCTGACCCGAAATCGCGTGCTTCCTGCTGCGCGTCCAGCCCATTCCCTTTCCATGTATTTACTCTTAGAGGCATAAATGTAATAGCAATGTACAGTAAACTATCGTAAATTTCTGAGGTTCTTAATTGAATTACTCCGCCCATTCTGAAAATTTGCGTACTGATTGATTTCTTATACTCAGTGGGCCACTACTTGAGATCCAGCTGACGCCATGTGACAGTAAAGCTCCAAGGAAAAGCCCGACCGCGCTCTCTCTCTCTCTCTCTCTCTCTCTCTCTCTCTCTCTCTCTCTCTCTATGTGTATATATATATATATATATATATATATATATATATATATATATATATACCTATTATATAATATTGAATTGCAGGGAGGAATTCTCGTATAAAATAAATTAAAAAACTCAGTTACTATGTAATTGAAATATTCTGAAGCACATACATCCCATGTTATCAGGAATATTTGTGGATTCGTTGCTCATTTTTTTGTGTGGTTGAGGGTGTAAATTCATTTCCAATTCCTTGGCCGAATACTAATTCATTTAGTCCGACACACGGACCTGAGACTGATGAAGATTTGTAAAGATCATAGTGAACTGCGTGTTTTGACGATGACGATTTGTAATACTGCGCGGTATGTTTTAACAATCAGAATTTTGGGTGTAAATTCAAGCCGGAGAGTGTATTTTGTAATAAACCTCAATTTAATAACGCAAAAATAAACCATACTGTTTAATAGGCAGATATTTTGGATTTTGGTTCGTTCGTTTTAACACGTTTCCACTACTAAAAACAAACATCATTGTGTGTTGATGCTCGCTGGATGATGCGGCATTAGAAGATGTGAGAGGTTTATTTGCATGAAAATACATGTACCGAGAGTAAATACACATATTTACCTGCCACTTATTGAACACAATGTGAACATTTAATGTGAACGTATTATAGGGAGACCGGGGCATGCTGGCTTCACGGGTTCCTACATCGGTCACGTATCTTTCATGCGCCCTAGCTTTGTGTCACGCGTCTCTTACAATCTAAGGAACTTCACATATAAGTTTTAGGATGTTCCGATGGTGGAATCGGAATCTTAAAGGTGTTTCAGAGTTTGGAGAGTATAATTATCGTAGTTCATTGTCTTCTGCGATATTAGGAAGGAAAAAAATTGCTTCTCTTCTCTTTTCCAATTGAAAGCTTCAACCACGCTCGTGAATTTTCGTTTCAGTTTTCGATCAGTTTTTTTAAATTCTGACTTCCTTTCTCACCTTTACGGCCATCTTTAATAAACAAAATCCCGTTCCCTCTCTGTGCCAACCATTCCCACAAAATTAAATTATTTTTCGAGCATTTTTATACACATCTACGGCAAAGGCACCAATAGTGACCAAAGTATCGAACATTTTCGTAATTGTCTCAAAATTTTTGGAGTACAATAACAATAATAACCTAGGTATGTAAAATTCAATGGATAATTAATATACCATTTTCAAGTAGATCTCGCCCATAAAATGGTCGATTTTTAGTTAGTTCAATTTTTTATTGAATTTCTTTCCAGACCTCAATTTTGTTCCAGTTATACCCACTTAAAAATTGTATAATTTTGATAATGATCAGATATTCGACTTGATAAAGACCAGTCCATATTTTACCTCTTGAACGTGTCTCGGACCAAAAAGCAACAAAAAATAGCCCTGATATTACATTACTGCATTGTCAGTAATAATAAGTTGCTTTCAACTTATTCTTTAAATATAAGGGAAATAGATATATTATCTTCGTTATAAACCGCACTGCTCTATGGCGTAAGCTCCACGTTCTGCATATTTGCATCTGGAGGAATACTTCAATTCATATTTTTGCAATGTTTATGCTTAAAGTGGCCACTATTGACGCAGTGAACATTACTTATTTCGTTACCCTACTACATATAATTCTGATGAAATAAAATTTCGTGTTATTTCTGACATATTTTCAAAAGCATAAACACGATTTTTTTTAAAACTACGAACATTTTCATGGTATTTCTAGTTAGGTGTTACCAGCCTGTGTTTTGGTTCACGGAACGGCGGTATTCAGGAAAGTGCAGCAATTTGCATGAATATGGCAATACTTGAATTTCAAGTTATTTTTAGCGTAAAACGTGGAACAATTGAATGAGATTACATATTTAATATTCAAAAAATTATAAGAATTATGTTTTATTAAAAAGAAGTAACAGATTTTTTAAGTAAAATTAAAGACTGATTTTCAATTACTTAATTTTGAAACTAACAACACAACTATAGTTGCCAATGTAAGGCTATTCTGAAATAACAAACGGTGAGAAACTTATTTGCATTTATTTGTATTAATAAAAGTAATGAGAAGAATGTGAAGTACTGACCTGCCACATGAAGTGAAGATATTTATATATTACTCCACGGAAGTAGCATGCCAACATACACCATGCTATTGCCAACCTACCCCAAGGCCTGTGCCAACAAACTCCACAAATGGGGTTGGTTGGCACATTTTAACTTAGTGACTTTTAACAACTCTAAAAATTCGATAGTCAATCATTCATGAATTAAAAACAAATCATACTGCAGCCAAATAAATGTAGTTTCCATTGATATATTCCAACTTGTCAAAATTAAACAGGAGTTGCGTAAAAAACTGAAAACTGCCAACTGGTGTCAACCAGCTCCGATCTCCTCGATTACTTGTTTCTATTCTACTGAATTTTAATAAGTTTGTGAAACTAAAATGTAATAGTATATTCCAATGTAGCATTACATTTAAATTTGTGCAGATTACAATGGGAAAGCACTTTTCACTTTTGATTTGCAACGTAAATAAAATATATCTTGACTTACGTAGTTGTGTCTTCGGAACACGAATATGACAACAAAAGTGTCAGCTTGACTCTGGTTTCAACAGTATCCGCAATAGTTATGTTCACAACTTAAGATTATTTCTGATATATTCCATTCAGACAGTAATAATAGCAACAAAAATGACATAATTATATTATAAAATTAAAAAAATATTATAATAATAATTATTAGTAATTATTATTAACCAATAAATCTACCTACAAGCAAGGCTGGCAATTATCATTAACCAATAAATTTACCTACAAGCAAGGCTGGCAAAATTTGAAAAGTGTAGTAATTTTCGTCCCCGAGGTATAGAAAACGATTTTCATTGGCAAACGAATTACAGATTTGATTTTATAATGTTACTGACGAAATAATACCCTTCCGCACCCCACTTCTCCCGCAACCATCAAAGGTATAGACAGTCAATGACTTTTTTAAAATTAAGTTGTGAAGCGGACTGACAAAACTTACCTGACCCATACATAAATCTCCGTTTACTCGAATTGTCATCTAAAAGAAAAGATTGAAGGACAACCAATACAGCTTGTTGAAATAAGGTAAACAATAAACATAAAATACTTTTAAATAGCAAAGAAAATTGTTAATTATCTCAGTACATAATTATTAATGAAATGACTTGTTGCCATGCAAATCAAAATTTTAAATTTTAAATTGAGTATCATGAATATCTGCGCAGCAAACAAATTAAGTTCAACAAAATTAAAATGTTAATCATCTATTATGTTAACATACAATTGAATTATAAGTGCAAAACATATGAATATAATAATATAATTTGACGGGTCGGTCATTCATCACAGCACGACACTTTGCCATACTGTTTCATACCATTCTGTAACAAGACATAAGTGAAAGAAATTAAAATGTATTAAAATATATTCAATTAAAGGAATAAATATTCTAGTTTAAGATGTACTGATAAACAGACAAAGCAGATACAATACGAGCTTACGGTGATTGAGGATATTATGTTTAATTGGAAATGAAATCATTTGTTATTGCAATATATAAAGTCGGTTAGATAATTTGTAAGTTAAGCAAATTATTTAAAATTGATTGCGTTTGGCAGCATGATAATACACTTTGATGATTCAACTAGACAATTCGAATCACGCATAAATTGTAGGCATTTTATTACGAATAAGTTGCTGAATTATTGTAATGTAAAACATTACATTAACATAACAATTTGTCATGAGGAATTGAATTCATTTGTGATTTTCATACTCATACCTTCCTGTAAAAATAATTCTGAACAAGTTACTATTGGTAAAATTTTAATGCCATATAAATTAGTAGGTTTCTTTGGAGAAGTGCTGTGAGAACTAGTAGTGTTATTACAACGTTCTCGCATTATTTCTAAATTTTGCAGTTTTCGAAAATTCTGTGAGTACAACGAAAATGGAGACCTGCGCCCTTTCTCTAAGAGTCATTTCGTCTATCCGTGGGGGGGGGGAGTGACAAAAAATTGCAGCCGTTTTTTAGAAAATGATTTTTTAATGCACTAATTTCATGTAGAAATTACGCGAAAACTAGTAGAGTTTTCAATAAATTGTTCATGACCCTCTCCAAAGATCTAATTTATTAAAGCAGATGGTAAATTTACAGAACCAGAGATTTCCTTTGTGAAGAAATATCAAAAACATAACAATGGGCATTCGATTACTATGCGGATAATACAACTGATATTTTGATGCCTTCATTTGCAATCACGAAGCAAACACTGGCCTAGTAATTTGATAACAGAATATTTTGATAAACCTCATTCTTAGTACTTCAGATCCACCGGCAACATATCTTGGTTGACATAATATTTCCAAAATACTCGAACATCAGGGCAAAGCCAATTCACAGAATATACGTCTGTCTTATCAGGTCTATTAGTAGAAATCAATTCGAGTAGTTGCCTGTGTCTGTTTTAAAAGTGTTCTTAAAGAAACAAATATATGCGAGAACGTTGTAGGTTCTAAATGTAAAAGCCATTACTATTTGAAAAAAACTTCCTACAAACAACTTCTCTGGAGCCTGTAAATGTACATTTCAAGTGTGGGAATGTTGATGAGATGAATGCTGATGACAAAGATTATTTTCAGTCTTTCATCCCTCGTTCTTATATTTAAGTGCCAAAATTGTTTTAGACATTATAGTTTGCACAGAACAAGATAATCTTACGAAAGATTTTTCCTAAAAAAGGGCTTCTATTAACATTGCAACGAACGTGAAAATAAAATGAGTGAGTAATCATGCGAAGCAACCCCTTTGTTATGCATGGTAATCAAACTGTTACACACAGCGTTTGATCACATTTGAAATGTTGATGATGATTGTGTGGAACCATTTGCAACCCTAGATACCGTTGGACACTACTAGGTCAAGCATTCATATTAAAGAGGCCATCATCATCACCATCTCCATTTCCGCCTGTTACTCTCACTTATCCCTTACCGATTCCCTCTGTCGTGGAATAGGCAATCTGACTGGCAAATAGCGTCATTTGGATCGCTTAAGCCTCACAGTGTTTATTTTCAGCGTCGTGTGTCTTACAAATGTACTACGAGCTCACGCCAAAAAAATATTAAGTTGTTTAGGAACAAAAATTGAATGTTGCTGAGCTGAGTGCGAACTTGAATATGTTTACAAAAGTATGGTGTGTATAATTATTTTGCCTACTGGACGGGGTGGTTGCCTTTGCTTTCAGTGGACTGTATAATTAGGTTGTTGGACGTTAGCAGGCAATCCACTCAGTCCCTTCCGACGCTCGTAGGGAATCTTGCAGTGATGTGGGTTATGATGGAAACACAATTCTCACCTTGCAGAATGATGTTTAATAACTTTCAAGGTCACAATTGTTCTTTACAATTAAAGTACACTTTTAGTACTGTTCTCAATGTGAGAATACAGCAACCTTCCATCACGAATCACAAAGTGCGAGCACATGTGCTCGCCTGGCAACTTACTTGCAACTTCGTGTGAAACACATTGATTAGTTCAATTTATACAATGCTGAACTATAACAAATTGAAATAATGTGGCTTTTCACTTTGCCACGACATGAGTACAGAATGTTACTTTCTGTATGAGATTTTTACGTGATCTATTAACACGGAGCCCGAGACATGTTTCTCGCGAGGCTGCCTCTCAGCGACAGACTTCTTTTCGGTTGCGGGTACGCGACGAGGGGATTTGAACTGATTTGAACAGGCCAATTAGCGACTGCTTTTCCAGCGGTTGCAGTATGGCGAGGTGGGGTGAATTTGAACAGACCAATTGGCAACTGCTGGAATTTTGAAATGTTCTGGAAGGCTTTAGAAGGTTCAGGCGTGGAATATCGCGACGCGTGCGCGCGGTGATGCCGCTCGGCTAGTGGAAATTTCCATGCCGGGCTTCCGGAGTTGCTGCCTAGGGCGTAGGAAGTGTTTTATTTTATACCTTCCTTTTCTGCTTTTGCGTGTGGGCCCGAAAACCTACCTTTCCTAACATGAATAGTTTTGTAATATACGCTAAATAAAAAAATGGACTGATCTATGAGCAGTATGTGATAGAAAAATGAATATAATTGATTAACAATGAAATCTAAGGAAGCGAAGGACACAAGTCAAGTACTTTTATTTTTGTGAAAATTACATTCTTACTCCTTGACTACGTAACACAATGTATCAATAAGCATTTATTTCCATTTCTGCGACTTCCGATGTACAAAAAAGGCCAATTGCCATACATTGATGGGTCTATAACAAGTCATCCCTTCCCTATAGGGCAAGTTCTTCTGCCTTTTCATCAGTACAGTCTTAAATCTTCCTTCATTGGACATATACATAACATATGATGCCAAACGAAAACAGATTGAATGTTATTTTGAAGAAATTAAAAGACACAAAACTGCAGAATGAGTTGGATATACACCTAGCACAAGCAGTGTTCTTATGCTATTAGAGGACAAAAGTTTTTGGAAATCCAGTCGGATACCAAGACGTGGCATATGACCTGCCGCAAACTTTACCTATTCAAAACTCTCCAATAGAGGCGAAAGAAATGGCATCGCATCTGATGTGTTGTTGTGTGAAAAACATGAAAAATATAAATATTGTCAAGTTATAATGAACAGATCAAGAATATTATGATAGTTCTTTTCATCTTACTTCTCAGCTACAAGATGTATGAAACAATTATACATATCACACCACGATCAGATCACATAAGCTTTCTCAGTGATTTAGATCCGGTTTTGATTCAAAAGGGACTTGCTGGACAGCCGATAATTTCTACCATTTATCAACGGGTAGAAATAAATCAAGAAAGCTTCAAGAAAAAAGAAAGGTTCAGGCACCTATATGGAGATGGAAGATTTCTTGGCAACGCCATATTTGACAAAGTTTGCCAGAAATGGAAATCTCATCACTGATAAAACAGTCCTCAATTTTAGATGCGTCAAGCCTACAGTTTCCAGATTTCTAAATTGCATCCGTTTATTCTATCAGATTCAAAATTCCTTACACTCAGAGCCAGAGTTAGAGCCATGGCTTGTCCCCTTCACAAAATGAGGTCAGTAAAGAATATCGTTGGCTTCCCAGTTACAAGATGAAAGTTCAAGATGTAGAAAACTAAACATTCATTACATTCAAAACATTACAATCATGTTTACCGGGTTAGGTAGCTCAGTGATTGATGTTACTGCAGTGCCTCCGACTGGGAGGTCCTACGGTTCGAGTCCCGATGGTGGCAGGGTTTTCGACACTAGCTAGACAGCTAGATCGAATTCAGCCGCTGTCTGGAGGGGAAGTCTAACGGCCGGCTGCTCTGATCTGTATAGTTTCAACACCAGGTCAAATGCCGGAGCAGTACTCTAACAAACGGACCGCGAGCGACGTTTCCTTTTCCATGTGCTATCCTCATCCCTTACACATATTTACACTTACATGTACTACACTACCACACACGACGGGAGATCAGTCGGGAGCGTAGAACTTGTCCGGGCTGGGGGTGACCCGCTGGCGGGAAACACTTGCTTGAGGAAGATCCCGCAAGTTGTCGTGTACGTCTCTGCCGGAACTCGCGATTCGGGATAACCAAAGCTACCGCCCGCTTTAAAAACATGTACTACACGACCAGGACTTACCCTTGGCACGTCCGGACGCTGTCCGGAAACATCAATAAATCAAAAATAACCATCTCTATTTCCAGATAATGTTAATTTTTTCATTCAGAACATTACAACCAAGACAGATGTTTCGTGGATAGATACAGCTACTAAGTAACCCTCCAATACCCCAAAACGATATTAGTCCCGATAAGCAAGAAGCACATACAAATAAAATCATAATACCAAACATCACAATCGGTTGTTGTTTAATCCTAATGGTACGGCACTCGAAATTGATTTAGCTGATATTCCAAATTAAATTTTTTTGCTGTAATAGAACTTAAACACAGTACAGAAATTGATTGATACACAGTGACGATTACATGCTGCATTCCTTCTTCAATACATTATTAACGCCGTAGGGGACTCTGTGACGTATCAGCAATGTTAAATTCGTTTTCGTTATTCGCTGCTCCCTAGAGTTTCATAAATCGCCGAAGAGGCGCGAGCGGAGTCCACCTCGCTGCCAAATGTTATTACAGAATCGCCACGGGACGCCGCCATGCTCCCAAGAGGGCGCCTAAACGCGTTCCGCTGAATTTCTCGGCGGCGGGGGCGAGGGCGGTGGAGGGGGCGGGGCGGCGATTCTGCGCAAGGGCACAGAAGGGAGTCGCGCTGCGGATACGTTGCGGGGTGGGCGCGCGAGGAGGATGCGAACTGAAGCGCAGAAACGAGTCTCTTTTCAATTTTCTTTAAAATCTCTACCGAGCAGCGGTGTTTCTCGAAGTGAGCCCGTGGGACGCGACGTGCTCCCGCAGTCTCGAAGCGGTAGAGATTTATGAAACGGGGCAGGAGCGGCGGCGTCGCCTGGCGAGCGGACGGCACGGTGCGGGGGCGTGGCGCGGCGGAGTGTGGCGTGATGTAGCATGGCATGGTGTGGCGTAGCGTGGCTGGCGAAGAGATGGAACAAGCAATGGAAGGAAGGGGAGGAGAGGAAAGGAAGCTGGAAAGGACGGACGCCGGAGGATGGAGGCGATGCGGAAGACATCGACGTAGCATAGGACCGGTTGCCTTCGGTGACGGCGACTGTGACCGTCTCGCTTCGGAATAAGGGAAAGCGGCAGTGGAAGCGATGACGGCAGTCTATACGGGTGGCAATGGCAGCGACAGCGACACCGGCCGTATATCTTTGGGATGCGTCAGAGATTTTTGCCGTTTCCAGGATACCTGCGCGGACATCCTTTTCTCTGGTATAGTTTTAGATACAAAACGAGAGCAGCCTTGGACTGATTGTTAAGATTGTACTGGATTCACGTGAATTATAGTTAGAGAAACAGAGAAATAGTTCTCTGCGATAGTCGAGGAGAATTATGTTGCATGTAGTAATTTACTGAGATACTTCAAAAAGAAGTCAGAGTCAAATTTTGTACTGAAACTCTGCTTTCTGTCTTGACTGAAAACTTTCGAGGTTCGATCCTCCATGCCCATAGATCAGGCATGTCAAGGTCGCGAGCAAGGTAGCTAGCTTACTAGAGTTTGCGGGCATTTCTTTTAGAGCAACTGGCGCGGAAATTTAAAAGTAAGGGTTGCACAAATAGCTCTGGTGTGGCAGTACATCATTGGAGACGCGGCTCACAATAGTCTTTTGAATAAGTCAGTTTAACGTCCCCAATTTAGCTGCATTAATTCCCACGTCACACAGCTATTACCTGTTTTTATACAGAAATGGCAGAAAAAAATATTGTTTCATACAATCAGTTCTGAATGTAACCGAACCCGACAATTAATATTCTTCATTAACACACAAACACACATCACACATGCACCCTCGAAACAATTCTCACACATGTTATTTACTGACTAGTACGTGCTGGGTGTCTCCTCGCATTGGGAGGAGAGCTAACGGCACCACCGCCCTTGCGCCTACTTTCCAACTGCATCTTGAAAGCATCCTACCTTTGCCTCCAGAAGAGCTACAAATTGGTTTTGCGACGAATGAATCGACACAGTTGATTAAAAAACAGGCACTACTCAATTCCTGTTCTGTGTCTGATCTAAACAGGACTTTTCTTCTGAGAAATATCTGCAATTTAGAAGTCCTATTTTTGCAAACACTGTTAGTATGTTAATAGGTACAAGACAGTTAATAAAACATTCAATAATATGCGAAATAAGTAAAATGGAGTTAACAAAATAAGTAAAATGCATGCTTATGCAACCTCCATATAATCTGCTCTCAGATTATTGCCACATACGGCCGTGACCCATAGTACTAGATTGAGAAGGTATTACTAGAGTGAAAATTTCTAGTTTTCACAAGTTTCTATTCACGCTCCATTGCTTCTTTTATTTATCATTCAACCATAGAGCAAGTGCGATACTCTCCTTTATTGTTTAACTATATGCAGGGTGAGTCACGTAACTTTAGGACATGTAATTTTTGAACGGTTGAAGTTATTGCAATGCAGTTTTCACGAAAGTGCATGAGGTAATGGGGCTAATTGATTTATGTATTGATTTCCATTTTACCACTTGTATTTTACGAGATATTGTGGTATCTTTTTTTTTCAAATGGAACTATACATATTGTTTAGCCTATCATGACAAGTGTAAAAAAGACGAATTTAATGATATACATATTGTCTTATGTTAGATTCACATCTTATGAGCAATTTTGATTCTTTTGCTACTCGTATTTAAGGGATATTTTCAATGTAACAGTCCACTACCGGTCACGCATCTCTCTCTCTCTCTCTCTCTCTCTCTCTGCTAATGAGCGCTTCGAGCATTACAATATCCGTTAAACATGCGTCGCAAAAAATAAAAATTACTCAGAAAATTCATATCTAACATATGACAATATAATGTCATTGCATTCTTCTTTTTACACTCGTCATGATAGGCTAAAAATATGTACAGTTCCATTTGAAAAAGCAAAGTTACCTCAATATCTCGTAATATACAAGCGGTAAAATGGAAATGAATGTATGGGTAATCTAGCCCCATTTCCTCATGCGCTTTTGTGAAAACCACATTGCAATAACTTCAAACGTTTAAAAATTACAGGAGGTGCTAAAGCAGGCACCGCGCCCGCGCGAGCTACTTGCCCGCCTGGGGAGCCCGGCGGCGGCTTCTACGGGCACGGGCAACTTCCCTTGACTCCGCACTCGTTTCCCCTTCAAATCCAGAAAGGGGTGTACATGCGCAAGGTGAAGCCACGCGAGGCGGTGAATGGTTTCATAAGAAAATTTGTTTGCCAGATTTTTTCTATCAAATAACCGATACCTGTATTATGTTTACATTCTTCACGTCTTATTACTATTTGATGTTTATTTCCTTCCTAAATTCTTCCTTATACCACGTACATCTTTGCTGAGTGACAGGAATATGTTTAAATGGCGAGTTATACTTGTTTTCGTTTTGTGTTATTAAATCTAATCTAATCTAAAATTTAATTAACATTATTAGTTGAACTCGTGGCTCGTAGCGAAGTCGCTTGACTTTCACCACTGAGGTCCGGGTTTGATTTCCGTCGTATCTCATGTGAAATTTGTTCCAACAAAACGAGTTTGGCTGTTCCACAAGGTGTAGTCCAACCCCTGTGAAGTGTCCTACCCCTTTCCTAATTCCTTTCCAATTCTGGACGCTGGGTAGTGAAGCAGGGGCGCGTGGAGTAAGAGGCGCGTACGCGGAGATGCTACCTGATGGTTCTCTCTGACAACTGACTAGACGAGACGAGACATATATAAATACAGTGTGATAATAGATATTAATGGAGGATTACTCTCTAAGAAGCGCTCAACGATCGACGAGGAGCGAAGAGGCGCATTGCGTCAATAAAGTAAGAGTAGGGACGCAACGAATTAAAAAAATAAATCATTTAGTTATTTATTGTGCCTGAAATAAATGTGAGAAATCTCTAAGTAAATAATTCTCGCTTACGGACTCAGCGCTTTTAACAGACAAGAATATTTGTTTGTTAAACCTTCTAACCTGAAGTAGAAAGTTATTGCTTTTATATCACTCTTAAGTAAACAGGATTACAAAATCAAGATACTTTTGATTCATTTTTTTATTTTTACTCTCAATTGAGAATTTGAAATCGGACTGATGTATTATTTCATTTTAATGGATAATTTCTTTGCCTTAAAGAGAAAATGGGTATTAATACAGCTAAATCTGTGATAGCTGTCGAGTAACTTCTCCCAAAGACTGACATGGGCCAGATATCCAGTGACGTACCGCCACTCCGTAGCAATTTGTATAATCTTCACTTTTCAATGTGGCGTCCATTTCTCTGGACGTAGTGCCGCGAGCTCTAGTAAGCTTGTTACCTTGTTCGCGACCTTGACATGCCTGTGCTAAAGTTACGTGACTCAATCTGTATATTAAAAGGGCGGTGTAGGGTTTATGGAGCTCTAGAAAATTTGCGTACTTTATACGTCTCCCTCTTTACTTCACATACAGTTTTTTGACTAAATAAATCAAATCAAAACAAAATTTCTGGTCGTGCGATATTATCTAGCAGTCATGCAAGTGCAAATCGTCAGTACCATTTAAAGACAGAGATTTTGCTATGAAGTACTAAAATATACACGCAAATATTCTCTATCAAATATCCAATCACGCACGATTTAGGATGAAACTGAATAAAATACATTTTTTTTGTATTTTACACACTTTTTGTTTAATTGTCTTTTGTAGCAGAGAACAATGAACATTTTTTCCAAATTTTCATCCGATAAATTCATTCGTGGGAAAAATGTTTTTGAATGCAGTAAATTACGTACCCACGTCACAAAAAGCAATAGGTCAAATTATGCGTTTTCCGTTTGTTAACCGCAAATTCCCTCCCACTGGTTGGGTGTTGTTTGATGATGTCATGGCAATTTTTTGACATTTT